>JAABKJ010075445.1:70723085-70816374 GCA_011634705.1 Andricus grossulariae | reverse complement strand
ACATAAAATTTCATCTTTTAATTTACAATTTAATTAGTGTAACACGTGTTTCCCATAAGAAACAAAGACGTTTGTTTTAATTTAATTCAGAATCATCAATATTAGCTGAAACGAGTTGAAACTTAACATTTTTCTTCAAAAATAGCCATAGCATAGAATAAAATATTACTTTTTGAATATGACGCTTCTAAGTCTGTTTTATAGGGTCCCAGAAAAACCTCAAAAGTGAAAAAATGAGTTTGGCGAGCTTTTGGCGGTAATCATAATTTTTTTTACAGTTTTTTTTAATGACTTAATGATTATTTAAGATGAGCAAAAATAATTGTTCAAACAAATGATTATTCTCAATAACTATCTTCATCTCTATTAATGCCAGATAGTTGTTTTTTTTCTGAAATTTTTAACCTTTTGCCCAATTTTCACTTAGAGAGGTAATAATTAATTAAAGTTAATAAAAATAGTTGTTGAAACAATTTATTTTGTTATAACTAGTTCAAGAGTTAAGAAAAAAAAACACAACTTTTTAGCACTCATCTAAGAAAAGATAGTTATAAACAATTATAAATTGTTTGAGCAACTGTGTTTGTTAACTTATATTATTTATTACTTTACTTAGTAAAAAATGGGCAAAAAGCTAAACATTTCAGAAGAAACCGCTACTATATAGCATTAATAAAGAAGAATATAGTTATAAACAATAATAATTCAACTTTCTAGCATTATTTAAATTGAATATTATTATTAATTATTATAAATTTTTTGAGGAAATAATTTTGTTGACTTCAATTAATTATTTAACTCATTTTCATTAAAAATAGGAAAAAAGTAAAAAATTCAATTTTCTAGCATTATTCTAAGACAATATTAACAATAAAAATAAATTGTTGAAATTACAATTTTCAAATTGTTAATTAAATTTTAAATTAAAAAATTTTAATTTTTCACAATAAATACTGTATCATACTAAATATCCTATCATACTATATCATATCGTATGGTATCATATTGTATCATACTGGATCATATTACATCATATTGAATTATATAGTATAATCAAGTGTGATAGTGAACCATACTGTATAATAATATATCATATTGTGCCATATTGTGCAATATTATAGTAAAATTTGAATTTGAATTAAAAATTTCTTAAATTAAAAATAACAACTTATCTGTTAACATTAATTGAGTATCACTTCACTCTAATTCAAAATTGGAGAAAAAGTGGAATATTTTTGAAAAACTGCCACTTTCTATCTCTATTCTAAGAGAAAATTTCTAAGAACAATAATAAATTGTTTCAACAATTTATTCAAACATCTAATTATCAGTATGGAGTAGTATTTCATGTATTGGAAACATATTGCATGTTAAAAACCACAAAAAATCATAATTAGCGCCAAAAACTCGCAAAACCCATTTTTTCACTCATGGGGTTTTTTTGTGACCCTATAAAACAGACTTATGGTGGTGATATTTAAAAAGTAATATTTCATTCGTTTCAACTCGATTCAGCTAATATTGACGATTCTTAATAAAATTTACAAAAACATCTTTTTATCTTATGGGAAATACGTGTTAAACATTATGGGGCTTGCGCTACCTCTAAATATCATTTTTTTCAAAACAAAAAAAATGGATTTATTTTTTGTGAATTTAAACAAATTTCTGGGAAATATGTAAAAATAAAATATTAATAGAAAAATTGGACCATCTTAGTGTACAATTACTTAATTCGTATAAACGTCTGGATAGTCTCTATCAGAAATAGGACCTTCAATCCCATGTTTATTATTATTATTATTATTATATCATTAAGCCGTTTCCCTTTCGGGGTAGGCGTGAATTGCTCGGTGGTAAAGGAGCTATTGGAGCATGGATCTCCCTGACGTGCCTTTGTAGGGTATACTTCGTTGCAAAACTTTTGTAGCAACATTTGCACTGAAACTTTATTTTTACGCAATTCCCCTTCTTTTCTTCTGAATCCATTTTTCATCGAAAATAAACGTGCGCAAACATAAAAAATGAGCAGATTAGAGCAGACAACTAATTTCGAGCTGGACGCTGGACTGAGAGTGTACACGGTGCGCGTGCGCGAAAATGGGTGCCTGGGCGAAAGAGTAGGGGTTGAGGGTGTGCAAATGATCGTCTCCAAGGAAGTATGTGTTTCAAGATGTGACGTCGGCTCGCAAGATGTCTGCATGCTGAGGGACAAGCAGTGACACCAATTGCATGGGACGATACTTTATTACATTTTTTTTGTCGTTGATTCTGAAACCAATCTATTCAAATTATTAAATTTTCCAATTAGGAAAAGAAGCCAATCCAAAGTATTTTAATGCATTTCCAAATAAATTTCTAAAATTCAAAACATTCTTTTTACAAAAATTTATATAAAAAGGAGACTTCCTTCAAGAAAATTGAGTTGAAATATGTAAACGGAAATAAAAGAAATCTAAAAAATTGGTGATTCATATGCAGTTGATATTTCAACCAAAAAAGATTGAAATTTGAATTCGAAAATTGTTGAATTTATTCAAAGCAAACAAATTTTCAAGAAAAAGTAAAAATTTTAACCAAAAATCTTCATTTTTAACAAGGGCGTTCAATTTTCAACTAAATTTTTGAATATAAATTATTATTATTTATAACAAAAACAAATTTAAATGTTAATTCAATAATAATAATTAGTCGAAAAGTGAGGTTTTTTGGAAGTTTATTTTTTATTACAAAATTTATTACATTCTCATTCTAATGAGACGGTATTAGTTTTATGTAAAATTTGACTTAGTCGGTTTTCATCAATGTATTTTGTTTAAAGTTTCTTTGAATATTCTTTCAATAGTTAACTACTTCATTTTTTCAAATTTTATTATTTTTTTAGTTGAAAATATTCTTTTTTTTATTGAAAATTAATTTTTTTATTGAATAGTTAACTATTAACCAAGCAGTCGAATTTTCAATAAAATATTTCAAAATTCGTCTTTTTGATAAAAAATTATTGGTTCAAAAATTCATCGTTTTGGTTGAAAAATCATTTTATTTCTTGAATATTTAAATATTTTGTTCAAACTTCGGTTTTCTTTCATTGAAAATTATTTTTATACTGAAAATTTGACTATTCCATTTTTAACTGAATACTTTAAAGTAGTTAATTAAACTGAATAATTATTGTTATACTTCTTGTTAATATGTGTTTGAAAATTTACCGATTTTGTTGAAAATTATATTTTTTTTGTTGAAAATTAGTTTTTTCATCTGAATAAATATTTATTCAAACTTTTCTTTAATTTAAATTTTTTGGTTAAAAATTCATTTCTTTATTTCAAAATTGAAATATTTTATTGAAACACCTCTTTTTGGTTCGAAATTGTTTTTTTTACTTAAAATTGATCTATTCCATTTTTGGTTTAAAATTATTTTTTTAGTTCAAAGTTCAACTATATAAGTCTATATTCTCTTTTTTTTACCAAATAGTAGAGTTTTCAACGAATAAAGATAATTTTTGACCCAAAAATGAAATAGTTCAATTTTCAACCAAAAATATGAGTTTTCAAATGAGAAGATTAAGTTTCTAATAGAGAGAGAAATTTTCAACAAAATACATAAATTTCCAAGTAGATATTTGAAGTTCTAATTACAAAAGGTAAATTTTCTACTAAAAGAACTCATATTTTCAACAAAATTGTAAAATTTTCGAAAAAAAATGTTAACCAAAAATGGAATAGTGAAATTTTCAGATTAAAAAAAATGAATTTTCAACATTTTAATATTAAATAAAAAACAGTTGAATTTAAACAAAAAATACGAATTTCAAATAAAATACTTAATTTTTAAGTTCAAAAATTAATTTTTCAACGAAAATTCCAATGAAATAGTTTAATTTTCATAGAAGGAAATGAATTTGCAACTAAAAAATAAAAATTTGTAACCAAAAATGAAATAGTTTAATTTTAAGTTAAAAAAATATTGTTGGACCAAAAAAGAAGGTTTTAACAGAATACTTACATTTTCAACCAAAAATAGTTAACTTGCAACAAAAAAATTATTAATTTTCAAACAAGAAGATTAATTTCCTACCAAAAAGTCGAATTTTTAACTAAGAAATTAATTTTTGACAAAAAAAAAAAATTTTTAACAAAGTAGTTAAATTTTTAAACAAAAGAAATGAATTTGCAAACAAGGAGAAAACGAATTTTTTTTGAATTAGTTAAATTTTTAACCGAAAAATGATTTTTCAACAAAAAAGATTAATTGTTAAGCATCAAGATTAATTTCCAGCTAAAAGAGACGAATTTCCAATAAAATACATGAATTTCAATCCAAATGGTTGATTATTTTAAGGCCATGTGACGAGTGGGTCACGAGACTGGCTTCCTACCTTACCGACACTTTTTTTATTTGTAAACTTATTTTCACACGAATCGCCACATCGAGTGGAAAATTTAGGATAATGAATAAGAAGCACTAAGAAACGCGGCTCTGATCCTACATTTTTATAATTATGAAAAAAAAATCAATTACAAAAAAAACTTTTTTCATAATTATAAAAATTTAGGACCAGAGCCGCGTTTCTTAGTGCTTCTTATTTGTTATCCCAAATTTTCAACTCGATGTGGCTATTCGTGTGAAAATAAGTTTACATAACAAGAAACGTGATTTTCCATTAAAAACGATGAATTTTCGACAAAATATTTTAATTTTCAACTGAAAAAAATTTTCAGTTGAATTTGACTAAAAAATATGATTTTTTAACAAGATCGATGAATCCTCAACCAAAATGAGGAATTTTCAATTAGCAAGATTAATTTTATATCTGAATAGAAAAATCCTTATCGAACCACATTGAATTTTCAACCAAATATTACAATTTTGAATTTAAAATCGATAAAGTTTCGATCAATAATGATATAGTTATATTTTCAGATAAAAAATTCAATTTTTACACACAAAAAAAATTTGTGTATTTTCAGCCAAGAGAAATTAACTTTTTAAAGAAAGAACGATACTTTTTTATTATAAAATAAGAATCCTGAATCAAAACGGACAAGTTTTCAACAAAATAAAAAAATGTCCAACCGAATAATTGAATTTTCAACCATAAAAGATAAATGATTAACCACAAACGGCATAGCAAAATTTTTGATTTAAAAAATTAGTTTTCACCAACAACAAAGAACGAATTATCAGCCAGTTACATCCAACAAAAAAAATGCATTTTTAACAAAATAGTAATGTTTTCAAGATAAACAGTCGATTTTTTTACAAAACGAATAACTTTTATATCGGAAAAGAAGAACTTTTCACAAGAAAGATAATTTTTAATCAGGAAAGATGAATTTTTAACGAAGTACTTCAATTTTCAACTAAAAAGATAAATTTTCAACGAAGTGTCGAATCTTTAAATTTTTGGTTGAAAAAACTGATTTTTGTAAAAAAAAGAAAAAATTCAATCAGTTGAATTAACCTAAAAAAGAGGAATTTTTAACAAAATAGTTGAAACCTAAACCAAAATGATGAATTTTCAAATAGCAAGATTTTTATCCAAGTAGACGAATTCTCTACACAATACATGCATTTTCCAAAAAATAGTTGAATTTTTACCTTATAAAGTACGAATTTCAAACCAAAAATGGAATAGTTAAATTTTTAGATAAAAAAAATTGATTTTTTACCAAAAGAAAAGGAATTTCCAACAAAATAGTTAGATGTTCAAAAGTTAGTTTAATTTTCAACCAAATATTTGAATTTTCAAAAAAACTGGTTGAATTTTTAAATAAAAATTTGAATCTTCAAAAAAAAAGTTCAATTCTACCCAAATAGTTGAATTTTCGACAAAAAAAATGATTTAAATAACCATTTTATATTTTTACTAAATATTTTAATTTTTAACCAAGAAAGATAATTTTCGAACCAAAAATTGTTTAGTTTTTCAGCAAAAAATTCGACAGTTTTAGATGCATTTTCAATAAAGAAGTTAATTTACCTCTAAATAGTTAAATATTTAACTACAATTATGAAACAACAACAACAACAAAAACAAATTTTCAGAAAAATAGTTAAATTTAAAAAAGAGATAAATTTCTGACTAAAATGGTAAATCTTCAACAAAAATAATGATTTTTCAAGAATAAATTGAACCAAAAATTTGCATTTCTAACCAAAAAGGATTACTTTTAAACCGAATAGTTGAATTTTCAAATAAATAACATAATTTTCAACCAAAAATTGAATAGTTAAATTTCCATTCAAAAGAATTAATTTTCAATTAGAAATAAAACGATTTTAAAAAAATAGACAAATTTTCAACTGAAGAGATGAAACTTCTGAAAAAAAAAAAATTAACCTTGTTAATTGAAAATTCATATATTTGGTTGAGGATTCAACTATTTTGTTCAAACTTCGACTTTTTTCGTTAAATTCAACTGGCTGATAATTAATTTCTTTGTTGTGGTTGTAAATTAGTTTTTCAACTTTTAGTTAAACTGCTTCATTTTTGGTTAAAAATTTATCCTTTCTTGTTCAAAATTTAACTATTTGATTGAAAATTCATTTTTTGGTAGAAAATAATTCTTTTGGGTTGAAAATTCATCTTTGTGGGTTACAAATTCAGCTATTCGTTAAAAAATTTGAAATAATTAGACAATTTAATAAATTTGTTAGAAATTTATCTTTTTTGGTAAAAAATTATTCTTTTTTATTGAAAATTTATATTTCGCGGTTAAATATTCAACTGTTTTGTAAAAAATGCTTTTTTTGCTGAAAAATTGAACCTATTTGCAGGAAATTAAACTATTTGGTTCAAAACTGAACTATTTATTTAAAAACTCAACTATTCTTTTTTCAGAAATTTGTCTATTTTTTCGTTTTGTTTTTTTGATAAAAATGCATCTGTTTGGGTCAAAAATTGATCTTCTTTATCAAAAATTCATCATTTCATTTGAGGATTAAACTATTGCATTCACAATTCGTCTTTATGTAGTTTAATTCGACTGGTTGAACTTTCGTCTTTTTCTAGTTATGAATTACAATTTCATTTTTAGTTGAATGTGATTATTCTTTAGGGATAAATTTATCTTTGTTCAATGAAAATTGACTTTTGTGTTGTAAATCCTTTCTTCCTGGTTTAGTAGGTAAGTGTTTTCTTAAACATTCGAATTTTTGGCCTAAAAACCTTAACTATTTTTTTTTAATTTCGTCTATTTGGGTGGAAAGTTAGTCTTGATTGTTGAAAATTAATGTATTGAGTTCAGGATTCAACATTTTTTTTAATAATTTTTTTTCAGTTGAATTCAACTAGTTAGTTAGTTTTAGGACGGGCGAAGAGCCCATGAAAAGCTCCTCTGACGCTCAAGCTATACAGCCTATTGTGCCACACCCTTACTTATTCGCTCTCAGCAGCCGACCCGAGACCTCTTGACGAATCAGATTCAAGGCCATTTTGAGGTCTATGGTCAAAAAGATGATATCTCTCGAATTAACAAAGTTGAACTTCAAATGAACTTGATCCTGACGTGTAAGATTCATAGGGGTCACGGATTCGTGATCAGCGCACCCGAAAGCGTATTTTGTAAGGATAGTTGATATTAGCAAACGATGACAAGCTACCAGGTTCACAAGTTCTAAAGAATGCGTTTGACCTTGATGTGACCTTTAGGGTTCACTCAATCCTGTGGGTAAAAATATATCGAAACGAAAGATTCCCCGCTCTTTCAGAATTTGAGGTCAAAAAGATTATATCTCTCGAACTAACGAAGTTGACCTTCTAATGACCTTGATCCTGACGTTTTGGGGTCATAGGGGTGACGGATTCGTGATCAGCGCACCTTAAAACGTATATTCCACTTGTTTCCACTCCCGGAAATATGTCGTAGTCCTGCGTTATTTTTGAACCATTTCCACTGATGTTGAGGCAAGTCGTTTCATGGTAATTAAAAATAAAAATGGGTAGTTATAACCACTGAGCGTGGGGAGAATCATGCTTCTAATATTTTGTAAACTGCCTTTTACTTTAGGGATAAGGATTTTTCAAATAAATTTGAAAATATTAAAAAAGTCCAGCTTCTTAGGGCGAATTTGAATCCTATTTATTAAATATAATTGATGAGTATCACAATCCTGATCGAATAAAATTCAAGTCTGTTGGTATTTGAAAGGAATATTATAGAAAAGTTTGCAGTAATAGAATATTTCTTAGAATTTAGTTTTGTCATATTTGTAAATAGACTACGTCACATCCACCAAGGTAATGTATTTACAAGTTCTCTCCCTGAGAAATGATGAAATGGAAATTATTTACACGCCTAATCTATCTTACCTCATTTTATTCACGTCTCAAGTCTAAGTTCGGCGAAAATATGTGTTTAATTTTCAATAAATTTTGACTAACAGCAGCTCATTTTATTCCGTAATTTATTCTTAACATTTCTGTGCGTTTCGCTTTTATTTAATATTATCAAGGAATGTAAATGATAGTTTATTTATAATCAATTTAAAAAGTTGGAAATCTATATCTAAGGCCACAAAGCAAATTTGCGTTCATAACCAATGCGCTGATGTTTAAAAAAATGGTTTGAAAAAAAATAAGCATGTATGAATTGATATTCTTGATTTTTCTACTTTGCAATCTGTTTTGTGAAAAAAAGAAGGTGCACTTGCTATCAAATCATTCCAGAATTTCTGAAATTTCAGGAAATTATTCAAGACCGCATAAACATTTTTTTGAATCCTTGGAAATTTCTTGATATTTTTCAATCTCCTAAAAATTCCTTGGAATTTTTTTAAAAGGCCTAAAATATTGAAAATCCTTTGAATTCTTTGGAACTCCCTTGAAATATTTTAAAGCTATTGAAAATTGTCAGGAATCTTCAATAAGGCCCTGAAATCCTTTGAAATCCCTTGAATTTATTGAAATCTGTTCAGAATACCTTTAATCTTTCAAAATATTCTGAAACCTTCTGGATCATTCAAAATACCCCAAAACATTTAAAATTCTGTGATATTTTATGAAATCCCTTATATTTATTGAAATCGATTGACAATTTTTTGAAATCTTCCAAAGTATATGAAAATATTTCAAATCCTTTGAAATCCCTTTAATTTATTTCAATCCACTGAATATTCCTAGAAATCTGTTGAAATACCCTAAAATATTTTAAATCCTTTGAATTCTTTTGGAATCCTTTGGCCTTATTGAAATATGTTTAAAATTTCCTGGAATCTTTTTCAAAAACCCTGAAATCTTTTAAATCCCTTACATTAATTGGAATCTATTAAAAATTTCTTGGAATCTGTAAATATCTTGAAATATTTCAAATCCTTTAAAATTCCTTTAACTTATTTAAATCTATTGAAAATTTCTAGAAATTTTTTAAGGTACACTTAAATATTTCAAATTCTTTGAAGTCTTTTTAAATACCTTGAAATTTCTCAAAGTTGAAAAGTCTGCCCTTTGTTTCAAAATGTGACTATTTTTTTAAATTTTCTTTTGCTTGTTATTATTTTTTTTCTTTGGTTGAAAAATTTAACTATTATAGTTAAAAATTCATAATTTCAATTCAACATTGATCTTTTCAGTTCAAAATATTAACTATCTTAGTAAAGATGTTTTTTTTTTCAATGAACTTTTTAACCCATTAACTTCTAATCATTCTGATCTTCCAAAATTAACTCAAATAAATTATACCACTTTTGGTTGCGAATGCAAGATTTTTATTTGAAAAATCGTTCTTTCTGATACAAAATTGTACTATTTTGTTAAAAATGTCATCTTCTTTGGTTAAAAATACAAATGTTTACTTGAAAATTAATCTTTCTTGGTTATGCTTTTGAATATTTTGTTGAAAATTTGTATTTTTTTGGTAAATTCAACTGTTTTTTATTTCTATTCAAATCTTTTTTGGTTGAAGCACGTATCGACTATTACATTTTTGGTTCAGAATTAAACTTTTTTCGCTGAAAGTAAAACTACTTTGTTGAAAATAAATTTTTTTTCAAAATTGATCACTTCGGTCAAAAATACATATCTTTGTTAAAAGTTCAAATTTATGGTTGAAAAAGCGTTTATATGTGCAAATGTATTTTTTTAACTTGAAATGTAACTACTCCATTTTTGGCTCTTTTTGGAGATTCATATATTTAATCGAATATTAATCTTTTTTTGGTTCAAAATTCAACTAATTCGTGGGAAGTTGAACTATTTCGTTAAATTTACCTATTCCATTTTTATTTGAAAATTTATCTTTTTTAGTTTAAATTTCATCTATATGGATAAAAATTAATTTTTTTATAGAAAATTAATCTTCTTGATTAAAAAATAAACTTTTGGTTAAAGATTCATGTCTTTGGTTGAAAGTTGAACGATTTTGCTGAATATTCTTTTTTTTTTGTGAATTCACCTCTTTGATTGAAAATTGAACAATTTTACTAAAAATTTAATTTTGTTGTTGTTGAAAATTCATCTCTTTGGTTGAAAATTAAACTAATTTATTCAAAATTCGTTTAATTTTTGGTTGAAAATTAATTTTTCGAACTGAAAATTTATCTATTCCATTTTTATTTACAAATTTATCTTCTTGTGTTTAAAATTTAACTTTTTGATTAAAAATCCATTTTTTTGTAGAAAATTAATCTCATTAGTTAGAAAATAATTTTTTTGTTAAAAACTCATCTCTTTGGTTGAAAATTTAACAGGTTCATTCAAAATTCGTTTCATTATTTGTTGAAAATTAATTTTTTTATCTGAAAATGTAATTGTTCCATTTTTAGTTGAAAATTCATCTTTTCTAGTTGAAAATTCAACTATTTGGTTAAAATTTGAACGATTAAGCTAGAAATTCTTTTTTTATTTTTTTTTATTGAAAATTCATCTCTTTGGTTGAAAATTGAACGATTTTGCTAAAAATTCTAATTTTTTGATTGAAAATTTAACTGGTTTGTTCGAAATTCATTTTTTTATGTATAAAATTGTATAAAAAAATGTATAAAATGTATAAAATGTATAAAATCTTCTTGTTTGAAAAATAAACTTTTGGTAAAAAAATTCTTCTCTTTGGTTGCAAATTTAACTGGTTTATTCAAAATTCGTTTCATTATTTGTTAATAATTAATTTTTTATCTGAAAATTTATCTTTTTAGTTTAAATTTCAACTATATGGATGAAAATTAATTTTTTTATCGAAAATTAATCTTCTTGATTAAAAAATGAACTTTTGGTCAAAGATTCATGTCTTTGGTTGAAAGTTGAACGATTTTGCTGAATATTCTTTTTTTTTTGTAAATTCATCTCTTTGATTGAAAATTGAACTATTTTGGTAAAAATTCGATTTTTTTTTTTTTGTAAAAATTTAACTTTTTTTTTGAAAATCTGTTTTTTTCAGTTTAAAATTCAACAATTTGGTTAAAAATGCATTTTTTTGTAGCAAATTAATCTCCTTGGTTAAAAAATATACTTTTGGTTAAACATTCATCTCTTTGGTGGAAAATCAAACTATTTGCTAAAAATTCGATTTTTTTTTTGTTGAAAATTCAACTGGTTTATTCAAAATTCGTGTCATTTTTTCTTGAAAATTATTTTTTTTTTATCTGAAAATTCAACTATTCCATTTTCAGTTGAAAATTAATCTTTTTTTGCTTAAAATTCAACTATTTGGTTAAAAATACATTTTTTTTGTAGAAACATAATCTTCTTGGTTACAAAATAAACGTTTGATTAAAAATTCATGTCTTCAGTTGAAAATTAAACTATTTAGCTAAAAATTCGATTTTTTTATTGTTAAAAATTCCACTCCTTGGTTGAAAATTTAACTAGTTTGTTGAAAATTCGATTCATTTATTGTTCAAAATTAATTTTTTTATCTGAAAATTTAACTATTCCATTTTAAGTTGAAAATTCATCTTTTTCAGTTTAAAATTCAACTATTTAGTTAAAAATAAATTTTTTTTGTAGCAAATTAATCTTCTTGGTTAAAAAATGAAATTTTTGTTAAAAATTCATCTCCTTGGTTGAAAATTGAACGATTTTGCTAAATATTATTTTTTTTCAATTCATCCTTTTGATTGAAAATTGAACAATTTGGCTAACAACATTTTTTTTCATTATTAAAAATTCATCTCTGGTTGAAAATTGAACGATTTTGCTAAAATTCAATTTTTTTTTGTTCAAAATTCAACGCTCTAGTTGAAAATTTAACTTCTTCATTTTACGATGAAATTTTTTTTTTTTAGTTTAAAGTTCAACTATTTGGTTAAAAATTTAACTGGTTTGTTGAAAATTCGTTAAATTTTTTGTTGAAAATGAACTTTTTTAACTGGAAATTTAACTATTCTATTTTTAGTTGGAAATTTATCTTTTTTGGTTGATTTTTACGATTGTCCAATTAATTATGATGATAACCAAAATTATTGTGGTGGATTAACTGGGAGTAATTCCTTTCATCTAACTTTTTTAGCATTGAAATACAACTTTTTTTTTTAGTGATTTTTGACTCACCCTTCCACCTTTTGGCATTTTTTGACATTTTGGAAAAGCTTTTTTTGAAGAATTCTTATTTTTTCCCTGTTTACTAGAAACTTCCCCTTTTTATCGGGGATTAAAAATCTAATTATTTTCTTGCAAATACGACTTTTTTGATAAAAAGACATCTTTTTTTGGTCGAAAATTTAACTATTCTATTTTCTGTTGAAAATTTATTTTTTTTTTAGTTTAAAATTCGACTATTGGATTAAAATTTTTTTTTAAGAAAAATAATCTTCTTGTTTACAAAATAAACGTTTGGTTAGAAATTCATCTTTTTGGTTCAAATTTAACTGGTTTGTTGAAAATTTATTTTTTTTCAGTTTAATATTCAACTATTTGGATAAAAATCCATTTTTTAAAGAAAATTAATCTTCTTGGTTAAAAAATAAACTTTTGTTAAAAAATTCAACTCTAGTTGTAAATTTATCTGTTCTATTCAAAATTCGTTCCATTTTTGGTTGTAAATTAAATATTTTGAAAAATGGATGTGATGTTAGTCCAAATTTTATTTGGTTAATTTTTAGTCTGTATTTTTTCGTTTCTACAAATTTTGAACTAAATAGTTGAATTTTTAAGCTAAAAATGATCAATTTTTAACAAAAAATGATGTGTTCAACAAAATAGTTTAATGTTCAGTAATATAGTTGAATTTTTAATTTTAAAAAATGTATTCAAGGAAGAAATAAAATTAATTAATATTCTTGCCAGAAAATTCATCTTTGTGGTTAAAAACTTTTTTTTTTTGAAAATTCAACTGTTTGTTTGAACATTTATGTATTTTATTTAAAATTCGTCTTTTTGGTTGAGAATTCAACTATTTTTTTGACAATTCGTTGTTTTTTTGTTGAAAATTAATTTTTTCAACTGTAAATGAAACTATTCCATTTTTGGTTGTAAATTTATTTATTTTTAGTTGTAACATCAACTAGTAGCAGATATTAGTTTGGAAAATCATGTATTTTCTTAAAAATTTGTCGGTTTTGGTGTAAAATTAATATTCTTGTTTGAAAACTCAACTGTTTTGTACAAAATTCGTATTTTTTGCTTGAAAATTCAACAATTTGGTAGAAAATTCAGCTACTTAGTTGAAAATTCAAATATTTGAATTTGTTCTGATATACATAATATTCATTAATAATCTTTAATGAGATTGTCATGATTTTAGTTTAACAACTAAGAGAATTGTATCATTTTTTTTTTCTTTTAATTATTTACATGGGAATTTTCAACGAAAAATGTAATAGTCGATATTTAAAAAAAAACAGATTTTAATTTAAAATAAAAAAACAGTTCGATTTAACCAACAAAGACAACTTTTCAACAAAATACTTGAATCCTCATCTAAGACAGATTATTTTCAACTAAAAAATGTTATTTTTAACCAAAAAATTGATTTTTTTCCATAAAATACGAATTTTCAACAAAATACATCAATTTTCACCCGAAACAGATCTATTTTTAACGAAAAAATATTAAATTTCTACAAAAAGAGATGCTTTATCAAACCAAGAAGATAAATTTTCAACAAAATAGTTTAATATTCAATAAAATAGTTGAATTTTCAATTTTTAAAAGTGTATTAAAGAAAGAAAGAAAATTTCGATCGAACTGTTGAGTATGGTTTTGTGAAAAGTTTCCTTTCTTAGTTAAAAATTCATGTATTTTGCTAAAATCTCGCTTTTTTTTGTATAAAATTAATGTTCTTGCCAGAAAATTCATCTTTGTGGTTGGAAACTTAACTATTTTTTTGGAAATTCAACTGTTTGATTGAAACTGCATGTATTTTGTTAAAAATTCGTCTTTTTGGTTGAGAATTCAACTATTTTGTTCAAAATTCGTTGCTTTTTTTTGTTGAAATTTTTTTTTTTTCTTTTGGGTTGAAACGTAAATTTGTGAAAAAAAACATTTGTGAAAAATTTGTCTGTTTTAATGGAAAATTAATATTCTTGTTTGAAAATTCAACTGTTTTGTATAAAATTCATACTTTTTGCTTGAAAATTCAACAATTTCGTAGAAAATTCAAATATTTGATTTAAAATAAACTTTGTGCTTGAAAATTCATATTTTCAGATTAAAAATTCAATTCTTTGGTAGAAATTTCATTTTTTTATTTAAAAATACAACTGTTTGGTTGAAAATTAATTTAATTTAAGGTGAGGATTCAACTATTTTCTGGAAAATATGTACGTCTTCTTTGGTTGAAAATTCAACTATGAATTTGCTGTTTATAAATGAACGCAAATTAACGCATGTGCTCTTAATTAATAGAGAAATATAAAAATTTGGTTTGATATACATGATGTTCATTAATCATCTTTAATGAGATTATTGTTATGGTTTTATTTTAACAATACCTAAGAGTATTTTATTAATTTTTTTTTCTTCTAATTATTTGCATGGGAATTTTCAACGAAAAATGTAAAATAGTCCATATTAAAAAAACAAAAAAACAACAGATTTTAATTTAAAATAAAAAAACAGTTTGATTTAACTAACAAAGGCAATTTTTTAACAAAATACTTGAATCCTCATCTAAGAAGGATTATTTTCAACTAAAAAATGTTATTTTTAACCAAAAAATTGATTTTTTTCCATAAAAGACGAATTTTCAACAAAATACATCAATTTTCAACCAAATTGTTTAATTTTGCAGCCGAAAATACGAATTTTTTACAAAGCAGTTTAATTTTTAACCCGGAAATGTGAATTTTCAAAAAAAAAGTTAATTTTCAACCGAAACAGATCAATTTTTAACCAAAAAAGATTAAGTTTCTGCAAAAAGAGATACGTGATCATATCAAAAAGATGCATTTTCAACCAAATAATTTAATATTCAATAAAATAGTTGAATTTCCAATTTAAAAAAATGTAATTTTAATCGAACTGTTGAGTATGGTTTGGTGAAAAGTTGCCTTTCTTAGTTAAAAATTCATGTATTTTGCTAAAATCTCGTGTTTTTTTTTTTGTAGAAAATTAATATTCTTGCCAGAAAATTCATCTTTGTGGTTGAAAACTTAACTATTTTTTTGAAAATTCAACTGTTTGATTGAAAATTCATGTATTTTGTTCAAAATTCGTCTTTTTTTGAGAATTCAACTATTTTATTGAAAATTGGTTGTTCTTTTTTTGCTGAAAATGAATTTTTTCAACTAAAAATTAAACTTATCCATTTCTTTTTTGTAATTTTTTTTTTTTAGTTGAAACATCAACTATTAGCAGATAATAGTTCGGTAAACCATGCATTTTGTTCTGAAAGTCCATTGTTTTCTAACACATTCGGCTTGGGTAGAAAATTAATCTTGTTGAGGATTCAACTGTTTTGTCAAACATTCGTCTTTTTAGTTTGATTAAACTGGTTCATAGTTCGGTTTTTTTTTCAACATTATTTTTGTAAACTGAAAATTTAACGATTCCATTTTTGGTTGGAAGCTTATCTTTGTAATTTGAAAATTCATCTTTGTAGGTTGAAAATTAAAACTGTTTTGTTGAAAATTCTTATTTTTTCGTTGAATTCAACTGTTTGATAATAATCCGTTTCTTTCTTGTTGAAAATTATTTTTCTAAACTGAAAATTTAACCATTCCATTTTTGGTTGAAAATTGATCTTTTTCAGTTCAAAATTCAACTATTTCGTTGAAAATTTTTCTTTTCCGGATTGAAAGTCAACTTTTTTTTTTTAAATTCGACTTTTTAGCTTGAAAACTTAACTATTTTTGAAATTCATCTATTTGAGTAGAAAATTAATCTTCTTATTTGAAAATTTATTTATTTGGTTGAGGATTCAACTACTCTGCAAAAAACTTGTTTTTTCGCGGAATTCAACTGATTGATAATTAGTTTTTTTTTTTTGGATGAACATTATTTTCTAACGAAAAATTTAACGATTCCGTTTTTAATTGTAAATTTATTTTTGTTAGTTGAAAAATTGTCTTTTGGTAAATAATTAATCTTCTTGTTTAAAAATTCATCCTTTGTTGAAAATTAGTCTTTTTTGTTCAAACCCAACTGTTTTTTATTTCAAATTAATATCTCATTCTGGTTTGAATATCAACAACAATATGTTACGTTAAGAATTTTTTTTTTTTTCAATTCATTTTTTGTTGAAAATGTAGCAGTTCCATTTTTAGTTAAAAATTCAACTATATGGTTGAAAATTATTGTATTTTCTTTAAAATTTGTCTCGTGGTAGAAAATTAATCTTTTTGGTTAAAAATGTATCCTTTTTGTTTAAAAATGCCACTTTTTGCTTAAAAATTAATCTGTCTTGCTATAGATTTCAACTATTTTTTTGAAAATTGATCTTTTTTGGTTAATCAACAACACTCAATAATACGCAATAACACTCAACAACGCTTCAATAAGACTTCAATAACACGCAATCACACGTTATAATACCTTAACAACACGTCAATAACACTCATAAACACTCAATATCACTACAATGACGAGAAATAAACTCAATAACACTTATATAACCCTCAATAACACTTTGACAACACATAACCACAACTTATTAACACTTCAATAACAGTCAAGCATACACAATAACACTCAAAAAGACATAAAAAACACTCAATAAGATTTCAATAACACTCATTAACACGCAATAAAACCTCAAAATACGTAAAGAACACTCATAAACACTCAATATCACTACAATAACAACAAATAACACACAATAACACGCGAAAACACTTAATAGCATTTATATAATCCTTAATAACACTTCTACAAGACTTAAACACAACTAAATAACACTTCAATAACAGTCAATAATACTCAATAACACTTAATAAGATATCAACAACACTCAATAATATTCAATAACACTCAAAAGCACTTCAATAAGACTTCAATCACACTCAATCACACGACATAACCCCTCAAAAACACGTCAATAACATTCATAA
This sequence comes from Andricus grossulariae, assembly GCA_011634705.1. NCBI lineage: Eukaryota > Metazoa > Arthropoda > Insecta > Hymenoptera > Cynipidae > Andricus > Andricus grossulariae. Next base: position 70,798,947 of record JAABKJ010075445.1, on the reverse strand, counting down.
ACACTCAATATCACTAAAATAACAACAAATAACACAATAGCACTCAATAACACTTGAACAACACTTAACCGCAACCTAATAACACGTCAATAATAGTCAATAATACTCAATAACACTCCAAAAGACATCAACGACACTCAATAAGACGCAATAACACTCAACAACACTTCAATAAGACGTCAATAACACTCAATCACACGAAATAAAACCTCAACTACATGCCAATAACACTGATAAATACTTAATATCACTACAATAACAACAAATAACATACAATAACACTCAATAACACTTATATAGCCCTCAATAACACTTTAACAACACTTAAACGCAACTTAAGAACACTTCAATAACAGTTAATAATACTCAATAACACTCAATAAGACATCAACAACACCTAATAATACTCAATAACACTCAATCACACGATATAAAACCTCAACAACACGTCAATAACATGCATGAACACTCAATATCACTACAATAACAACAAATAACACCATAACACTTATATAAGCCTCATAACACTTCAACAACATTTAACCGAAACTTAATAACACTTTAATAACAGTCAGTAATACTGAATAAGACATCAACAACACTCAACAATACTCAGTAATACTCAAAAACACTTCAATAAGATTTCAATGATAAATCAATCAAACGTAATAAAACCTTAACAACACGTCAATAACACTGATAAACACTTAATATCACTACAATAACAACAAATAACACACAATAACACGCGAAAACACTTAATAACATTTGTATAATCCCTAATAACACTTCTACAAGACTTAAACACAACCTAATAACACTTCAATAACAGTCAATAATACTCAATAAGACATTAACAACACTCAATAATATTTAATAACACTCATCAATATTCAATAACTCAACAACACTTCAATAAGACTTCAATAACACTCAACAACACTTCAGTAAGACTTCAATAACACTCATTAACACGCAATAAAACTTGAACAACACTTTAATAACACTTATCAACGCCTAATAGCACTACAATAACACCAAACGACGAGCAATAACACACAATAACACTCAATAACATACAATAACACTCAATAACACGCAATAAAACTTCAACAGAATTCATACTTGGATTCTATGTTATATTTCATAAACGGAAAACATTAAATTTTGTGTTTCAAAGTGTTGAAGACCTTTGTTTAAATGACTATTATTATTAAATAATTGAATATATTATTTAGATAACATGAATGGTATTTCAACAAACAAATATTTTAATCTTAAATAAAAAATAGTTTAATTCATGAAAAAGACAAATTTTTTACGAAATAACTGAATCCCCAACAAAGAAACTAATTTTTACCAGTTGCATTTTAAACAAAAGAAAAAAGATTAAGTTTTTAAAAAAGAGACAAATGTTCTACAAAACAGTTGCATTTTTTTACATGAAAAAATGAATTTTTAATGAAATAGATGAATTTTCTGCCAAAAATGATGAATTTTCAACGAAATAGTGATATTCTCAACTAAAGAAATTAATTTTTGACTAAAATAATGACTTTTTAGTAAAAAAAATGCATTTTCATCGATGTATTTGAAACCTCAACAAAAACAGATTCATTTTTACTAAAAAAAAACGAATTTGCAACCAAATAGTTCAAATTTTATCATAAAAAATATTTTTCAGTCATGAAAGAAAAAAAAAATCACTCAAATTACAGTCGAACCTGGATTTAGCGCCGGTTTTGGGGCTGACCTTGACGTTAAATCCAGAGATTCGGAACTACTTTGTCCCTTTCCTGTTTCTCTCTGTTTTATCACGCCTGAGTGCACCCCCCCCCCAACGCATTTCACGTATCCCCTCGGCACAGCGCCAATTATCGGAAGGGTAAAATCCAGGGGAGCTAAATCCAGGTTTCATTGTATTATTTTTGAGGATAAATAATTTAAAATACAAAATAAAAATCTGTACCAAACATTTATTTTTCAAGTTTATTTATTTATTTGTTTCTAAAGTTAAATAAATATATAATTTTCCTAAGGTTCTTGAGAAAATAAAAAATTTTTGTTGAAGCTTCCAGATATGTCAAAAAGTATAATTTTTTATTTTTCAAGATTATGAAAAAAAAGTAATCCAAAATTTTCCCAGGAATCTCAAGATTTTTTTTTATTTTCTTGAAACCTCTCAAACTTCTTAAAAAGCTTCGAAATTTTATTCGAAATCTTCAAAAATTTACATTCTGTTTAAAATGTTTGAAAATCTTATCAAACTTAAAATCCCTTTTTACCCATTTTCAAAACTTTTAAACCTTCTAAATATCTTTTAATAGTCTTCAAATTCTTCCAAAATTTTTCTTGAAATTCTAAAAAATTAAAAAATTTGCCTTCAGATCTTCCAGATTCAGTTTTTACAATTTTGGAAATCTTTTCAAATATTACAGTTTTTTAAAAATATCTTAAAATTAATTTTTCACAATAAAAAATCACTTTAAATTATCCCATGAATTATGAAAAATATTTTTTATTATCGTGAAACCTTTTGAAATTTTTTTTTCAAATTTTTTATACAATTTTGCAATATTTCTAATGGAAAGATTTTGCTTCAAAATCTTTCCCATTCTTTTTCGAAATTTTAGAAAATAATTTAAAATCTTTTGAAATCCTTGTCATTCTTCCCTTTAAAATTTATTTTCAAAATAAAAAATCAATTTAAATTTTCCCAGGAATTAAAAAAAAGTTTTTTATTTTCTTCAAGCCTCTCAAATTTCTTAAAAAGCTTCGAAATATTTTTCGAACTCTTAAAAAATTTAAATTTTGTTTAAAATTTTTAAAAATATTTTCAAATTTCAAATTCGTTTTTTAACTATTTCGAAAAAGTATAATATTTTATTTTTCAGGGTTTTGAAAAATTTTAGAAAAAATTCGAGCCATTTTTAAAGATATTTAGGACTTTTAGATGTTTGGAAGATAAATATTTCCTAAACTGACTCCAGCTATTCCTGAAATTTTGAAAAATCTTTGAAAATAAAAAGAATTACCCTTGAATCTTCCAGATATCAGTCTCAAGAATTTTTTTCATTTTCTTATTACCTCTCAAACTTCTTAAAAGGCTTCGAAATTTTCAAAAATTTACATCTTGTTAAAAAATGTTGGAAATGTTTTCAAACCTGAAATAATTTTTTATTAATTTTCAAAACTTACAAACTTACTAAATATCTTTTAAAATTTGTCGCATTCTTCTGATTCTTGAAATTCTGAAAAATTAAACAATTTGCATTCAAATCTTCCAGATTCTGTTTTAACAATTTTTTAAATCTTTCCAAATGTTGGATTTTTTCCAAAATATGACTTCAAAATTAATTTTTTGAAATAAAAAATCAGTTTAAATCATCTCATGAATTGAGAAATACTTTTTAATTTTCGTGAAACCTTTAAATTTTTTGTTTCAAATTTTTTATAAAATTTGGCGATCTTGCTAATAAAAAGATTTTGCTTGAAAATCTTTCCCATTCTTTTCCGAAATTGTATAAAATAATTTAAAATCTCTTGAAATATTTGTAAATTTTCTCTTAAAAATTATTTTCAAAATAATAAATTATTTTCAAACTAAAAAATCATTTTAAATTTTCCCAGGAATTTTAAGAATGTTTTTTCATGAAGCCCTCTAAACTTCTCAAAAAACTTCTAAACCAAAATTTAAAAAAATTACAAAAATTGCCCTAACATCCTCCAGAATCTGTTGTGACGATTTTAGAAATCTTTTGTGATCTTTTAAAAAATGTTTTCATCTTTTAAAATGTTTTTAAATATTCTCTTAAAACTAATTTCTCAAAATAAAAAATGAGTTTAAATTATTCCATGAATTTTAAGAAATATTTTTTATTATCGTGAAACTCTTCAAAATGATATTTCGATTTAGTTACTGGGTTCTATTTATTCACTTCAAATTTATTATCAAGGAACGTACTGAATATCATCTAAGTTCATAACTTTACTTCCACTAACTCGACATTTTTGGTTCTATGGCACGTCCAGGTATGTATAGATCACGGAGTACTAATAAGGAGACCGATCATGCTGTACAAAGCGCCTCGAGTTTTCACTGCGGTATCTGTACATTAATTGAAAAAGCGGCGCATGCGCACTACGATATACTTTCTCTTTCTTCACGGGAGAAACAGAGTAGGTAAAATACAGTACGCATCCGCCAATTTTTCGACGCCTGATAAAAGGCAATAAATGTGCAGTTTGCACCGTCAAAACGCATATATGGAGATCGGTCTCATTATTATTACTTCGTGGTATAGATATCTCTAGAGTTCTTCTAGAGAGAGTTGCGTCACCGCTTCCCCCATTTTTGAATGGTGCCACGAAAGCGGATTCGCATGTATTGAAATTAACGCGACTTTCAAGTCAAATTTAATGTTCAGATACTGATGCATACTGATTTAATAGTAAATAATAGTTTCCTACGTGTTTCAGTCAAAATTTACCTGCAATCGTGAAAAAATAAGGTAGAGAATGCAACACGAAACCACGTTTTTTCATTGAAAAAGTGTATTTTCACAAAAAACACTGCATGAAAATATATGACACATAAACTTTTCTCAAAGTTTTGCTCCTTTCTTTGTTTTTGACTTTTTGATTAAAGTTTTGCTGAGTGAGACACCTAGAATACTTTGAATGTTTCGTGCTTCGCTACCTATTTCCGATTTCGCGTCGGGTATTGCAGGGTGTAACGCGACCCAACTCTTCTTAGGAAGCGTTCAGGTTTCTCACCAAGTGCACTCGGAGCGTGAACCTGGAAAAGCAGCGTGGTTTACGAAATTGAACTACGAAGTGTCATGTTCTTGGAACGGTTGCGTATGAAAGGCTTTGGCGCGAATGTAAAGATTGTCAGGGTTTTGACTCCGATGCCTTAAGTCGAACGGACCTCTCTTTCTATAATGTGAGATAGACAACGAGGTGCGATCCAAGTTGAAAGGATCGTTTCGAAAACTCTCTTTCTATCGTATATGATAGACAGAGAGGGTCTGATGGTGTTTCAACGACAAGTCGTAACTTATCGTTTCAAAACAAGGAGACCCTCTCTGTCTACCATATACAATAGCAAGTGAGCTTTCGAAGCCATCGTTTCGTTTTCGATCGCGCCTTATGGTCTATCTCGCATGGGAGAAAGAGAGGTCCGTTCGACTAACGGCATCGGAGCCCTGCTGCAGGTTATTTTTACATATAAAAATATATAACAGATAAGCAGCTAAAGAAAATTATTGTTTTTCCAATTGCATCAAACCAATTATTGTTACAGACGATGATGTTTACAACAATTTTAGGAAGTGATGATGAAGATAGTGATTATGAGGTGAAAAGTCGAATTGTGATGGAAATTTCAATGAAATTTTGAGGCCCGAAGGAAACACCAGTTAGAATAAAAGGATTCAATATTATGGAATTTTGGTCTTCTCCCAAAATAAGGAGGTATTTCCCGGGCGCCAATTCCATATCCATATATTTTTTTACACACCTCACAATTCATTCTTCCTTTTACTGCGGGTTTTATACAAATTTCATTTCAAATATGCTCAATTTTCCAACTTCTCGCTGATTTCTCCCGCCAATTTCAGTGTTCACTTGCATCCACCTACCTTTTTTCGACATGTAAAATAGTCACCCATCGAGTGACCCCCACCCGTCACTCTGGTGATTTCTGAACGGTTCACCCGGGTGGATCCGTTTACTCATCTAGAGCCGCTGAACGGATCCGAATGCACCCGAGTGCACTTGTTGAGAAACCTGAACTCTCAAATGTACTCCTCCACAATCCATAGAGCCAGATTTAGTTGCTGTGCATTTCTGGCAAAGATCTTGATATCATCCATGTAAGATATATGAGTGACTTTATGCTTTCGATATTCAGGTTTGCCGCAGAAGTTCCTTCGAAAATCGCGAAGTGCGAGAGTGGAGCGTCGTGCGACTTTTCAGATGTCGAACAACGCCATCTGGGCGCTGGGAATGAAACTGAATTCAAATTCAATAGAAGGAATGTTTCAATAAGAAACATTGAAAGATGCGTGAACGCGCTTTCGGAAAATTAAGATTATCTTATAAACCATTGTGTACGATATGATTAGATGTGTTCTGTGAATAACGAGGAATATTCTGAATTATCAGCGACGTGCAAACATTGTGAAGATTGTTCAGAATTTGTAATTCTACCATTTCAAGGAAACTGAAGTTAAAATGAAACAAGCATTTCACCCATAATTTTCAAGATTCAAATACTTCATGTTAATAATTTAAATCTACCTGACATATCTTTCGCGGTTTTGGCTTTCAAGCCAATCAAAGGCAGCAATGGACCACGGAGGGACCGCGTCTAATCATTGTTGGCTTCAAGGGACATTCTCAACTGGATCGAGAGGTAGGACGTAAAAGAGAGATACTAGCAACAGTGTGAGGCAAAAGATAAGTGGGCTCATGGTGTCGCCTGAAATACGCCTCTCTGAAAGGTGATGTGGTTAGTTCTCACACGATGTTTTCGAGATGAGATAGTAAGTCTGGTTTTCCAAAGGGGCATCAATCTCTATGCACTTCACTATATACATACATACATATATATATATATATATTTTTTGGTTTTGGTTTCTATTCCTTTCGAATAGAACTGAAGGGCCTATGACAAAGCCTATAGTTTATATATAGTGTGAAGTATTACATATAATATTCATTTGTTTTATACATTTTTTATATAAAGCAAATGAATATTATATACAATGCTCCACACTATATATAAACTATATATAATATTTCCGCCTGGGTCCCGTTAGCAAATGTATTTGCTTCGGCATAGAGGAAGCATTTGTAGTTTTTTAAATAATAGACAAACCTAAGTTTTCATTGTGATCCATTTAAGAATAGAAATTTACAAGAAATACAGAATTACAAAATAATACACCAAAATTTTGAGATACAATGAAAAATCAGACAAATCAAATTTTGTATTTAGAATGGTAATTTTTCGAGCTGAAAAGGGAAGGGGAAAGTTCTATTGCACTCTATCCTTTTGACAGCTTTATGCTAAGTTAATTTAAGTTATGAGTTGTGTTTTCAATTTAAAAAATTAACTTTCAACCAAGAGGTTGAATATTTAAACAAAAATTATTTTAATTCTTTAATAAAAAGCAGTCGAATTCAACGAAAAAAGACGAATTTAAAAAAAAAATTCAAAATCAATTTTGAATTATGTTAATGAAAAAAGTTTCACTATAAAAACCCGTTTTTTCAAATATTATGCATTATAGCTTCCTCACTATTTAATAAAATGTATTAATATCATAAGTCAATCGATTCGTCTCGAATCAACACATCTTTTCTATTCTCACATCAACTTTAAATTATCAGAATGAGAAAATTTTTACAAAAAAAATAGATTTTTAATATAATATAAATGACAATAAAATGTATTAATATTATAGGTCAATCAATTCGTCTCGAACCAAGGACTCTTTTTTATTCTTGTATCAACTTTGAATTCTCTTAATGAAAAAAGTTTTACCATAAAAAACCGGTTTTCAAAACATATAAATTACCATAACTTCCCTACTCTTTAATCAAATGTATTGATATTATAGGTCAATCGATTCGTCTCGAATCAACACATCTTTTTTATTCTCGCATCAACTTCAAACTATGAGAATGAAAAAGTGTTTACGATAAAAATCGATTTCAAATATAATATAAATGACGATAACTTCCGTACTCTTTAATAAAATGAATTAATATTATAATTCAATTGATTCGCCTCGAACCAAGGAATCTTTTATATTCTTGCATCAACTTTGGATTATATTAATGAAAACAGTTTTACTATAAGAAGCCGATTTTTAAAATATTAATAAGTGGAAAATAATGTATAGGTACCATATTAAATTCAATATGAAACGCTTAAGATTTGAAGTCGAAATATTTATTGCATTTTCGACGAAATATTTGAATTTTCAATCAAGAAAGATAATTTTGTTTAAAAAGATGAATTTTCAAAGAAAGAGTTGGTTTTTCAAGCTACAATGTCGACTTTTCTGGAAAGCAGTTGAATTTTAAACCCGAAAAGATGATTTTTCAAGTAAATAATTGAATTTTCTAACAAAAAAAAAAACAAATTCATTTTAGACGAAATAGTTGCATTTACAAGCAAAAATTTGGACGTTTAAGCAAAAGAAACGAATTTTCAACCAAATAGTTGAACTTTTAATATAAAAAGATGAATTTTCAACAAAAAATACGAATCTTCAAGCGAAAAAGACACATTTTTTAGGACGCGATTTTATTTTCAACATAGAAATTTTCTACCAAAAAAGGTGAATTTTCAACTCAGAAAAGATGAATTTTCAATCCAACTAGACGAATTTTTAACAAAGTTGTTGAATCTTCAAACAAAAAAGATAACTTTTTAAGAAGATAGTTGATTCGCAACCACATAGTTAAGTTTTAGACCTGCAGAGATGAATTTTCATCCAAATGTGTGAATTAAAAAAAAAATTATTGTCGTAGAAACAGTTGCATTCACAAAAAAACAGTTTAACTTTCAAACGCGAGGGGAGGATTTTTTAACATGATAGTTGCAATTTTAACTTAGTAATTGAATATGGAACCAACCAAGATGAATTTTTAATCACATGGTCAAATTTTTAATACAAAAAAGATTAAACTTCAACCAAAAACAGTCGTATCTTTGCGTAAAGTAGTTTTCAAAAAATTCCTAGATATAATTTAGGCGAAAAATTTTGTTCAATAAACTGTTATTGTACCTTGTGTCCTTTTTCCAAAAATTAATTTTTTTGTTATATTGAATTTATATTGATAACAAAAGTTTATAAAAAATTGTAGATCTGTTTTGGTTGAACCACTTTTTTCATTTAATTTTTTCTTCTCTTTTGTTAACAACAAATTTGTATCTCTTTTTTTCGATGAACCATTTACTAATTTTTTTCTTTGCTTGTGTCATTAGTGCAAAAATTTAATTTTTCCGTATCTTGTATGGATTGACTGCAAAATGGAATGTCTGAATTTTTATTATTCTTTTGCGCGGTCAAAAATTGAATTTTCGATTTTCAAGAAAATTCAGAAAGTTTTGTGATAATCTTGCAGGGCTTTCAAAAAGCAACGTTTTTCTCCTCATGACTTTTTTTTCATATAGTGCGTTTTTTGGATTAAAATGTTAATTTTCGAGTTTTTTTTTAATTTTTGTAAGTGCTATAACTCTGGTCATTTTTCTTTATCAAAAAAAGTAATTATGAGAAATTGTTCGTATTTTTTATCATCACGGTGCCTTCGCGCCCCCCCCCCCACAAGACGTTGGAAAAGGGATAGGGGTTTGACCAACATTATTTTTTTGCCCAGTCACAGGGGTGCGATATGAGATGCCGCAAAAATATCGATTTCAATGAGAGAAATGCCATGAGGGAGAGCACACGAAATTCGATTTTGCAATCCAAAATTTGAGACAAATTATTTGTTCGATATTCTTATCAATTGGAAAAATCGCGAAACACACTTGAGATAGACTGACATCATTGAGCACTGTGAACAAACTAATTGACAGATTGCGCTCAAACTCTACGTCAGTATAGAGGACATTGGTGCTAACTTAGCGTCAACAAGGTTTTTGACAATCTCTTTGAGCGGGCTTTTTGAATGATCAATTCCCGGTACTTTTTTGACGTATCAGGCAACTCCTAGGAGCTACCACTATCACATTTATCAAACCAAGTCTCAGCTGCCTTCAACTAAAACCGCTAAAATAATTTTCAATTAAGAATAATCACCAGAAAGAGAATATTACTGTGGGAACAGATATATCAACTATAGTCTTTGAAAGTTGTCTTGAGTTATTATTTTTAATTAAGAATTTTGTTGGGCCGATTTAGTTGAAGGCAGCTAAGACTTGGTTCGTTCAGTGTGATGGGGATAATTTCTAGAAGATGTGGAATATTACTTTGGAGATAGAATTATTAACTAGAGTATTTAGGAGTTGACTGGGGCGATTATTTTCAATTATATTTTTTTTGCGGTTTTAGTTGTAGGCAGCTCAGACGTGATTCGTCAAATATGATAGAGTTAGTTATTAAGGCTTGTTGAATGTTACTGTGGAGATGAGAATATGAAAAAGAGTTTTGGGAAAGTGTTGGTAGTAATTATTCTTAGTTGAAATGTTTCTGGATTTTTTAGTTCAGGGAAGCCGAGCAGGGTTTTGTTAAATAGATCAGAGGTGTTTCGTTTTTGGTTATTTGATTATTGATAAAGGATTGTGGGCATAACTAAGAGTTTTGCGCAAGCGACTAGTATGATTTTTTTTATTTGGAAATTTTTCGGCAGTGTTTTGTTTGAAAAAATTCGGGAAAATTCAGAAGAATTTGAGGAAATGCCCAAGAATGGAAGTAGGGTTTGAAAAACTTCAGTTACGATTAGAAAATAAATAAATAAACACATTCAATTGAGTAGAATTGAATAAATTCAGAAAAATTCACGTGTATTAAAAAAATTACAGAGGATTTTGCGGAATTCAAATGAATTTGAAATAATTCAGGATTAATTCAAAATAAGTTCTAGTGAATTGAAAAAGGTATTTCAAATCTCTAGAAACATTTGAAAACTCACAAAATCCCTCACTCTTCGAGAATTAATTTCTAGATATTCATGCAAATTTGATAAAATTCTGTGAAATTCTATAAAAACTGATGTCTCCTGAAATCCTGTATAATTATTTTAAATATCTTGAGAGCTTTCAAAATACCTTAAAATCATAGACATCCTCGGAAATCTTATAAACTCCCTAAGAATCTTTTTCAAATACCATAAAATAGAAAAATTGATAACAAACCTGTTGAGGTTCGTCTTTGAGATATGGGTATTTCAAGTAAACGAGTGTACTGTCTCAAATCTTCTCTGCTATTTTTGAAGTACTGAAGCGGATTATATTCCTGGCTTTCTACTATAGTGTGCTCGGCCACGTTGTCAATTATGAGTACTTCAACTTTTTTATATCCATTGGAATACGGAATCACGAATGGACGCCAGTTTCCTAATTCGAAAATTGCAATGAGTTTCGATCTAGTCGGATCTGTGAGACAACTCAATTTTTCGCCTCGATTTATCTCGTAAATGTGAGGTACATTCCTTTCAGTGAAATATAGGAAATGATCAACCCCAAGAAGTTTTATGACAGAACGTGATCCTGAGTTTATCGGTGGTGTCAAACCTGCTGCTGTAAAAAAAAGTATTTAAGAGTGATGAGCAAAAATTAAACCATTTTAGACAGTGATTCCCGAAACCAAAATAAGATTATAATGTGCCTCAAATATATTTTTTAAATTTGAGAGAGTATGAAAATATTCAAATAGAGATCAATATATGTATTTGTAATGGGTATGAATTTTACATGTTGCTGAATGTCGCGTGGCAAGACATGTGTTTCAAAATATCTTCAAATTCCCTGGCGAGATAAATTAATGCGATTTTATTCAATTTTTTTCCTGAAAAATAGAACCTCCTTGGCTCAGCTGGGATTCAAACTACAGGACTTCTGATCTCCGGTCAGGTGCTTTTCCTATTGAGCTGCTGGAGAGATTAAGAGAAGGAATTTATTTCAGAAAATATACGACTTATTATGCTAGATGGTATAAATCAAATTTTCAAAGGAATCTGCATTATCATTAGAGGATAACAGAAGAAGGTTCAACCTTTTTTTTCAGACTAGATGTAGTTATAATTTAAAAATCATTCCAATTAATTTCTAATTCATAACTACATCTAATCTGAAAAAGACGATGAAAATTTTTATGTTATTCTCTAATGATAATACAGATTCCTTTAAAAATTTGATTTGTACCATCCAGCATAATAATGCGTATATTTTCTGATATAAAGCTTTTCTCGATCTCTCTAGTAGCTTAATGGAAAAAGCACCTGACCGGAAATCATAAGTTCTGTGGTTCGAATCCCAGCAGAACAAAAGGAGATATTTTCTCAGAAAAAAATTAATTCAAATGATTTTTAATTCATAACTCCATCTAGTCTGAAAAAGACGTTGAAAATTTTCTGTTACTAATGATAATACATATTCCTTTATAAATTGATGTGAAAATCAAGTCTTGGAAAATGGTGTTAATATTAATCAGCATATTTTTATAATAAATTTGTAGGTTAAAACAGTAGTCTAATAGGACATTTCGTCTAGTTGTTTATGTCTATTCAAAGGATTTCAAATATTCTAGGGTATTTTAGAATATTCCAAGGAATTTTTAGTTGATTTTAGTAATTTAGTAGGATTTTGAAGGATTTGAAATATTTTAGGGTATTTTGAAAACATCAAAGGAATGTACAAAAGGTTTGAAAAATCTTAAGGGATTTCGAAGCATTCAAAGGATTTCAAATATTCTAGGGTATTTTAGAATATTCCAAGGAATTTGTAGTTGATTTTAGTAATTTATTAGGTTTTCAAAGGATTTGGAATATTTTAGGGTATTTTTAAAACATTCAAGGAATGTACAAGAGGTTTCCAAAATTTTAAGGGATTTCGAAGTATTCAAAGGATTTCGAATATTCTAGGGTATTTTAGAAGATTCAAAAGAATTTTTAGTTGTTTCCAGTAATTAATAGGATTTTTAATATTTTCCAAAGTTTAAAAGTATTCCAAATTTTGTAAAATTCATTTGAATAATTGAAAGGCATTTCAAAGATTTGTAAAATTTTTAGAGTATTTTTAAAAATTCGAAGTAATTTTCAAGAGCTTTAAAAAATTCTAAGGAATTCAGAAATATTTTAAATGATTTTAAATCTTTTAGGGTATTTTGAAAATCCCAAGGAATTTTCTGTTTATTTCAGTATTTTTATGGGATTTCAAAGAATTGGAATATTTGAGGGTATTTTCAAGAATTTTGAGAAGTTTTCAAGGGCTTTAAAAATTATGAAAGGATTTTCTGAGATTCAACAGAATTCAAAACATCTTAGGGCATTTTTAATAGATTTCAATAACTTTAAATGATTCCAAAGGATTCTAAATATTTGAGAGGATTTTTGAAAATTTCAAGTAATTTTTACGAGCTTAAATAATTGCAAGAGATTTCAAACGATTGAAATGAATTTGAAATATTTCAGGGTTTTTTAAAAGATTTTCAAGGAATTTGTAGTTGATTTTAGTAATTTACTATGATTCTAAAGGATTTAAAATATTTTAGGGTATTCTGAAAACATCCAAGGAATGTACAAGAGATTTAAAGAAATGTAAGGAATTTAAAAGTATTTAAAGGATTTCAAATATTCCAGGGTTTCTTGAAAGATTCCAAGGAATTTTTAGTTGATTTTAGTAATTTAGTAGGATTTCGAAGGATTTGGAATATTTTAGGGTATTTTTAAAACATGCAAGGAATTTACAAGAGGTTTGAACAAATTTAAGGGATTTCGAAGTATTTTAAAGGATTTCAAATATTCTAGGGTTACTTTGGAAGATTCCAAGGAATTTTCAGTTGATTTCAGTAATTAAATAGGATTTTAAAGGATTTTAAATATTATCGGGTATTTTTGAAGAATCCAAGGAATTTTTAAGAGGTTTAAAAAGTTTCAAGGGGTTTCAAAAGATTTCAAAGAATTTAAATATTTGTAGGAAATTTTAAAATATTTCAAGATTTCTTAAATTTATTTAATTAATTGGAAGGGATTGCAAAGCGCTGTAAAGTTTTTAGGTGTTTTTTCTAAATTAAAAGTAATTTTCAAGAGCCTAAAAAAATGTCAAGGGATTTGAAAATATTTTAAAGGAGTTAAATAATCTAGGGTATTTTGGAAAATTCCAAGGAATTTTCAGTTGATTTCAGTAATTTTATGGGATGTCAAAGAATTGGAATACTTTAGGGTATTTTTAAAACATCCAAAGAATTTTCAAGCGACTAAAAAGTTCCAAAGGGTTTGGAAAGATTTCAATGAATTTATAATTTTTTAGCAAATTTAAAAATATCCCAAGGGCTTTTTAATTAATTTTAATACCTTGATGGAATTTCAAGAATTTTAGAGATTCTAGGATATTTTAAAAAATTTCAAGTAATTTTCAAGAGCTTTAAAAAATTTCAAGGGATTCCAAAATTTTTTGAATTATTTGAAATATTTTAGGGTATTTTAGAAAATTCCAAGAAATTTACTGTTGATTTCAGTAATTTGATGGGATTTCTAAGAATTGGAATATTTCAGGGTATTTTCAAGAATTCCAAGAACTTTTCAAGAGCTTTAAAATTTTGCAAGGGATTTTAAGAGATTCAACAAAATTTGAAACATCTTAGGGTATTTTTAATAGATTTTAGTAACTTTAAATGATTCCCAAGGATTTTAAATATTTTAGAGGATTTTCGAAAATTTCAAGTAATTTTCACGAGCTTAAATAATTGCAAGAGATTTCAAACGATTCGAATGAATTTGAAATATTGTAGGGCTTTTTAAAAGATTTCAAGGAATTTTTAGTTGATTTTAGTAATTTAGTAGGATTTCAAAGGATTTGGAATATTTTAGGGTATTTTTAAAACATTCAAGAAATGTACAAGAGATTTAAAAGAATTTAAGGGATTTCGATGTATTTTAAAGGATTTAAAATATTCTAGGGTTTCTTGAAAGATTCCAAAGAATTTTTAGTTGATTTTAGTAATTTAGTAGGATTTTGAAGGATTTGAAACATTTTAGGGTATTTTGAAAACATCCAAGGAAGGTACAAAAGGTTTGAAAAATCTTAAGGGATTTCGAAGTATTCAAAGGATTTCCAATATTCCAGGGTATTTTAGAATATTCCAAGGAATTTGTAGCTGATTTTAGTAATTTAGTAGGTTTTTAAAGGATTTGGAATATGTTAGGGTATTTTTAAAACATTCAAGGAATGTACAAGAGGCTAGCAAAATTTTAAGGGATTTCGAAGTATTCAAAGGATTTCAAATATTCTAGGGTATTTTAGAATATTCCAAGGAATTTTTAGTTGATTTTAGTAATTTAGTAGGGTCAGCCTAACCAATGGGTGGCAATCTGGAATTCCAGTGACAGATACGCAATTCAGAAGTCATCAAAACCCATTCAAGCGCAAGTGAATGGATTTTTGTTTCCTGTGTAGTTCAGTTTTCAACTACCCGATAAGAAGGCTTGCATTCAAAGGTGTTGAAAAGTTCATAAAATTGGCAAACTCTAGTAGGGTTATGCAAAACGATATATCACCTTATGACCTTATTAAATATAATTAATTAAAAACATATAAAATCATGATAAACAATTTAAAAAAATTAGTTTTCATCACAGCTACCTATAGGTATGACAACATAAAATGACCAATACTTTGTTTTGAAATGCTTTTAACCTCATTATTATTCGAAAAACAGTAAATAAGAACAGAGAAATGTGAAAGTCAAAAAGGGATTAAAAATGTTCTATCTCATGGGGTATCCACAAGTATGCAGAAAAATATCGTCGCCACTGGGTACAGAAAGGGTATTCATTTTAAGAGATAACTTCTACTGTTATGGGGATTCAAAACGCGAGGACAAAAACGATATCGAAAAGGATTCAATCATTGTCACGTCACCATTGGAAAGGCAATTTTCGAATACTTTCCAATGCAAGCCTTCTTACCAGGTAGAGAAGGAAAATTTTCAAGTAACAAAAAAAAACGAATTGTCAACAAACTTGTTAAATTTCCAAATCAAGAAATGAATTTTCAAGTAAAAAAATATATATATTTATAGCCAAAAAGGGAACAGTTAAATTTGCAGATGAAAAATTGAATTTTTAAAAAAAGAGTTCAATTTTCAACGACTGAAGTTAATTTTCAACTAAAAGATCAATTTTCAACTAAA
Source organism: Andricus grossulariae (assembly GCA_011634705.1). Classification (NCBI taxonomy): domain Eukaryota; kingdom Metazoa; phylum Arthropoda; class Insecta; order Hymenoptera; family Cynipidae; genus Andricus; species Andricus grossulariae. Next base: position 70,783,075 of record JAABKJ010075445.1, on the reverse strand, counting down.
CATGGTATAGTTAAATTTTCAGTAAAAAAAAATAATTTTCAACTAAACACAATCGAATTTTCGACGAAAGAAATGAATTTACTAACAAAAGAGATGATATTCTACCAAGAAAGACAAATTTTCAACAAATTATATAAATATTAAACCACACATGTAATTGAATTTTCAACTAGAAAAGACACATTTTTAACTAAAAATGGAATAATTAAATTTTCAGTATACAAATAATTCTCAATAAAAAAAACGAAGTTTCCAACAAAATATTTAAATTTTCCACCATTTTTAATCGTTTTGAACCAAAAACAGGAGTTTCAGTAAAATAGTTGAATTTTCAAAAAAAGCAAAATTAATTTTGACCCAAAAAAACGAAACAAATTTTCATCAAAATAGTTAAATTTTCAACCAAAGAAATGAGTTTTCAACCATAGAAATAATTTTTTATGAAAAATAAACAATGTTTCAACTGAAAAAGATAAATTTTGAAGCAAAAGATTACAAATTTAAAAAAATAGTTGAATTTTCAGCCAAAGAAATGATTTTTCAAAAAAGGCGAATTTTTAACCAAGAATATTAATTTTTAAAGAAAAGAGACGAATTTTCAATAAAATACATGAATTTTGAACCAAAGGGTTTATTTGTCAACTAAAAAAGATAAATTTTCAATTAAAAATCGAATATTTAAATTTGCATATTAAATATTTTCAACAAAAAATAAACTAATTTTCATCATAATAGTTGAATTATTAACAAAAACAAAATTAATTTTCAACAAAAAAGATGAATTTTCAACTGAAAAATAAATACAGTTCGCAACTGAAAGTTTGAGCATATTATACATAAGTTTCCAGTTTAAAAGATTATTTTTAACTGAAAAAATGAAAGCAAAAATAAATTTTCATCAAAATAGTTAAATTTTCAACCATATATGTGAATTTTTAAGCAAAAAAAAAACAACTCATTTTCACGAAAATAGTTGAATTATTAACAAAAATAAAATTAATTATTAACCAAAAAGATGAATTTTCAAACAAGAAGAAAAATTTTCCACCAAGAAGATGAATTTTCAACTAAGAATAAAATATATTTATTAACTAAAAGTTTTAGCATGTTATACTTAAGTTTCCAATTCAAAAAATTAATGAAAAAAAAAAAATTTAACAAAATAGTTCAATTTTTAACCATAGAAATTAATTTTTAAGCAAAGTAGATACATTTCCCAATAAAAAGAGGAATTTTTCCAAAATTAAAACAAATTTTCAAAATAAAGAAAGAGGTGAATCTTCAAAAGGCTACCTGGCGGCTAGTAAACTCTCCTATTGCTTGACCATCGGCGTGCAGACATCTTGCCAGCTGACGTCACAACTTGAAATACGTAATTGCCCCTAGATAAAGATTTTGTCCTAGATCATGATCATGGTCATGATCTTTATACTTTCCGACTTTGCAGTTCAACTTCTCAGTAAGACACAATGCACGTTTCATATTTTTCCACTCCTATTTTTTACCACTCCTAACGATTGGTAAACTCTCCCATTGCGCAATGACCTCCTTATTCGAGGTCATTTTCCCACGCCCTTTGTCATTTTCTATTTCGTCATCACATTTCGTCCCAAAATTCTTAATAAATGACTCAATATTCGCTTTTGAAATAACCGAGTTTCGAAATCCTTTATAAATCTAAGTTCTATTCGAAATTTGAATCTGCCGCCTAATTTCTAGTCATTTCATGGCAATATAGTTTTCTACTGTTTCAACATGGCTGTTGCCGAGTTTGTCCCTGTGAACCACAGAGTAACGCTATAATAGACCTTTGTTACGTCCCAGCGCTACAATCGTTTAAAGTCTATTGTAACTAAATGCTGATACGTCGGAGGTGAGGATTCGTTTCCTGTCGTTGAGTGGTTGAAACCACTAGCCGCGAAAAGTAGGTCAGGTCAATGGATCTTTCCTAGCATAATCACTAGAACTCATATCCTGTATCCATACTTCTTTCTTTATGTCTCGAGCCTTCTAGGAAATTCGTTGTCCAGAAAATCGTCAGAGCTCACAACTTCTACAAAGCAATTTCCGAAAGGTTCGAGACGTTCAATTTTGAATATGCACCATTCTAGCTGGAAGTTTAGAATATATCTGTTCATCTTTTCTACAAAGCAGTTAGAAACTATGCTCAATATCGATGCTTCTGGAAAGTTCACGGATATTGAAAAGCTCAAAAACAAGAGCTTATATTCAAGTATATATTTTCAGATGGTTCGATGTTTTTCCGGGAATATCCAGCATTTGATTCTTGGTTGGTATTGAAGAGACCCACCTTATTTAGCGAACCACGAATTCTTTGCAGTTTTCTAGAAATTTCGATCACTGTACGAGAACAAATCTAAGTGGCAATATATCCACTTTGATCTTTCTAGAAAAGCAAAATTCTAGAAAGGTCCAGAACTAAGAGAATCCCACATGCGCCACCTTCATAAAAATTTCTTATGGGTTCAGTCAGTAAAACAGGGACCATCCTTATTGGCCGAGTCAAGAATCTGTACCAGGGATCTACGTGACCGAAAGTTCAATTAACGAATTTAGGAACTGACCGGTCGCGCCATCTGCCGGTGGCAGCTGGAACTACGTATATCATCGTAAATCATCAGTTTTTGAAAGCTCTACAAAATTACTCTTATCTGTATGTTTATTAAATTATTAAAACAGGACAATGAAAATATGTATGTTTCGATACCGATGATTAATATGAATTGTAATAATACACATTTTAAACATGATACATTTTTGAGGGTGGGTGAAAAGAAAATATAATGCAAAATAAACAACAAATGTTAAAGTAATCATGACAAATAAAATTTGTACTTTATTTAACAGTATCTGAATCAGCACTCCCAGGCCGAGATACAGAATTAAATGTGATATACATTCAATGTGATAGTGTTGGACATAATGTAGAAAAGTTCAGATTTTGGACTTAATCGAGTACAAGGTACGAGATATATGATGAGAATGTGTTCGTCAAGGCCAAAGAGGCTTCAACAAAAGATAATTCACAATCACCAAATTACAGTTGTCAACGCTTCGACCTCTAATTTCAAATCGCCTGTGCACAAATATGGGGGAAAGACAAAGACATAAAGCGCGAGGTAAATGCATTATCGAGCGCGAGATGAATATATTCTCGAGCGCGAAGTGCAAGAACCAACAGTCACGTGCCCAAGAAGCGCTCAAACTTGTGAGACGTGCGATTGGACATTGGACAATAAGGAGTCAAAGTAACACAATACTCTAAAAATACATAATTCAGGGAGCCTAGATTCTCAATATATATTTACTTTCTTGAAATTTGCAACCTTTGTTTTTCATTATTAACTAAATTTGGGGCTACATTTGGGCTCTCTTCATTTTGGACCCGTAGCAAATTTTTTAGGTTCGTCAAAAAAATTCTTTAATGAAAATACCTATATTATATGTCACAGATGGATCTGATGACCGGCAACGTCGGCGAATATCAGGGCAGGAACGTCCTAGACGGAATCAGGCATTATTAGATCCACAACGGATAGCGGAAGAGATTGTGCGGATGCAAACCCAGATAGGCTATGGAGGTCCTATAGATCAATGTTAGTATACTATCATGTTTTTGAACTAACAAGAAATTGCTAATATTCAGAAAAAAATCAAAATTTTATTTCTTAATCGCCACTGTATTATACTGTGTTATATATTATACCGCCCTTCTCAAAAACAAGCATTCAAAGCAGATACAGCATGTTTGGTGTACTTGACAATTATAGATTATAAATAAAAGGAAGAAATAGCGTACTTTGCAGAAGCATGACTGTGGGGTCGAGCAATGCAATTTGTTATAAAAATATAGATAATTTCCTTCATATTCTAACTTGCGTGGTGCAGTGTATGTGTAGCGGGCGTAATGTTTTATGCAGCCGGCGTAAACTTTCATGTCGGTCCAGCGGCGAATTGCGCATGTGCGAATGTCACTGGGCTGAAAGCGGCCACTTCACGCCTGATTTCATAAGAGGCGTAGTTTTTGTTTCATTCGTGAAAAACAACCATAAATATTAAAAAGTTAAATTTTTGGACAAACGACGCAAGCTACGAGAAAAAAATTAATGAACAGAAGTTGCTCATCCAAAAAACAGCTACACATTTTTCATCAAGAATTTTTTGATAGGACGCTAAGTTCTTGTTTCAATTGTGAAAAATAATATTAAAAATAAAAAAACTGAATGTTTTGGAAGACGAAACAAGAAAGGAAAAAAAGTAATAGGTAAACTTGTTCACTCAAAGAGGATGTACAAATTTGTTATTTATAATTTTTAGAAGGGGCGTGTAGTTTTTTTTCAATCGTAAAAAATAGGAATAAAAATACAAAAAATTAAATTTTTGGGAAAACGACATAAGAGACGAAAAAAAAATTAAAAGACAAGAGTTGATCGACCAAGAAAGATCTACAAATTTGATATAAACTCTTGTTATAAAAATGCATAAAAAATCAGAAATTCACTTTTCGGAAAAACGGCATAAGCTACAATAACTTTTTATTTAACAAAATTTTTCGCTCAAATTATATCTACAAATTTGCTTAGAATCACTTAACACCAGTATGTGCATTTTTGGTTCAAATCATAAAAAATAACGTTGAAAATAAACAAATTAAATTCATGGAGAAACGACACAAGTTGAAATAAAATGTATAATCAGTAAGCGAAGAGAAGTATTTTTCTATCTACCTAGAAGCAATTGACACTGTGACTGGGTATTTCACGAGAAAATGTATTTTTAATGGAATAATTATCTTGCATTTGGTTTGTATTACACTATTGCGTATAACTTATTGCGTCATAAAATCTTGAAATGAACAGAATTGGTTCTTGAATTTTTCGCAGAACCTCTTCAGGACCCCCTATAACATATATCTTAACCACTGCGATCGGTCAAAGCCGTTTTCAAACAAATTTGATTCTTTTATTTTTCAAAATTTGTTTATAATTTTTGACAAAAAATTTTCTTTCAGTTGATATTTGGGGTAAATTTATTTCATAAGGGTAGCCACTTACCTCTGAAATATGGATCACATTCGAGCGGGGGCACCCACACCATGCTTATCCTGCTACGGCCTTTATTTGAAAATTCCTTGAAATCTTTAAAATTAGACAAAAATATTTTAAATTCTTTAGCGTCCCTTGGAATTATGGAAATTTTTTTTAATTTCTTGAAAATTCCTTAGAATACTGTAAAATGCTCAAAAATATTTCAAATCCTTCAAAATACCTTGAAATCTTTTAAAATGCCTTAAAATAATTCAATCGAAACAGAAACTGGAATATTTTTAAAACCTTTTTTTAATTTTGCAGGAATTAAACAAATTTTAGGAGAACTTTGAATTATTTTAAATGATATACACAAGGTTTAGAAGTTTTGAAAAGATTCGAAAATAATTTCATTCTTGAGAAGATTTCCAAAACATTTAGACAAAATGTATATTTTTAAAGATTTTGAAAAAAAGAAGCTTTTTTAGAATTTTGAAAGGTTTTAAGAAAATACAGAATTGACGTCCCTGTACTTTAGCCGAATCAGAAGAGACCATACATAATCTGAAGGATTAATAATTGTAGGATCTTGGGGATATCCCTTAAGGTGCTTCAATCGAGTCGGTTTTTAATAATACAAAATACGGCTACAAGGATGAATTGTTTGATACAATATTTTTATCCCATAATCTGAAGGCTTATGCATGTACGTGACCAGCACCCTTTTTTTCGAAAAATGGTCCTGTTGTTGTTTTTTTTTGTTAATTGAAAATATGTTGAATTTTCTGCGCCTGGAAACGGGCAACGCGCCACCATGAGTCATCCATAGTGACTCGAAAACAGGTGCTCCCTGTTTAAATAAGGGCACAGCATATTTTCAAGTAAAAAAAAAATAAAAAAAAACAACAAGACCATTTTTCGAAAAAGGGCTCTGGTCACGCACATGTATGAGCCTTTAGATTATGTGATAAAAATAACACCTTAAATTCTCGTGATGCTTGTGAAATTGTACATGCGTACTTGATTTGAATATGACGCAAATTCAGTCATTTTAATAATAATAAGCCTGGTCGCGATTAGGTGTATACATTTTTAATGCGTAGTTTATTGTTTTGACATGTTTCTGTTATTTGATTTTATCCAGAATACGTACAGAAACGTATAAATTATTCTATTATGTTGTACACTACAACTAATTAGCACTTTAAATTAGTATTACCTTATTCTGATTGAAAAAGGACAAAAGGGGAAAATTCCAGAAAAAATCACAATATTCTAAGAGAATATAATTATTGATTATAATAAATTATCCAAACAATTATTTTTATTAAATGTAATTGATTATTCCCTCGCTCGAACTGAAAAGTTGGTATTAGAAAGTAGTATTTTATGTATGAGAAAAAAATTGTATTAAAAAACCACGAAAAGAACATAATTAGCTACATAACTCGCAAACCCCAATTTTTCACTCATAGGTTTTTTTGGGGGACCCTAATAAACAGACTTATGGGGGTAATATTTAGAAAGTAATTATTCATTTGTATTCTATAGTTACACTAGACTTTCGATTTAAGGACTTTCGATTTATGCGTTCCTAGAATTGATACGGCCCTGACTCATTACGTTTGGAGACTTTCGATTTAAGCCAAGGTCAGAACCAAGCACGTGCTTAAATCGAAAGTCTAATGTAATTGTGAAGAAAAATGTTGAGTTTCAACTCAATTCATCTAATATTTACTATTCTGAATAAAATTTACAAAAATTTATTTTTTTCTTATGGAAAATACGTGTTAAACTTCATGGGGCTTGCGGAAAGTATGAATATCTTAATTTTTTTCAATAAAAAAGAAGCCTTTTTTGTGGATTCGAACAAATTTGGGGACGATATGCTTGAAAGTTTGCATAAAAAATCTGCCCGCTCCGCGGGCCCATTCTCATCGCTCGCAAGTTTGAGCGCGCCTAAGGCGCGCACCTGTTGGATCTCGCGCTTCGCGCTCGATTTGGTATTCATCTCACGCTTCGCGCTCAATAATGTATTCACCTCGCGCTACACGCTCGGACTCGTTTGCCTGACGCTTAAAGCTCGGTTCCTCTAGGCTTTCGCACTTCGTGTTCTCGCTATTGCGCGCTTTGCTAGCAAATAATCTCTTATTAAGCTTCATCATTATGACCTGCTTTTGTTTCAATTATGCCAATTTTACATTGAAAGAAGTAATTTACTGAAGGTTCTATCGACCTTAAGGAACACATTCCCGTCAAGGCACTCGCGCTTCGCGCTCGATATTGGGTTTACAACTCATGTAAACCTCGCGTTCCACGCTCGTTTCTGTTAATCGTATAATAGAAACCCAAAATTTTGAGCGCGCTTACGTAACGACCATATGTTATGTTCTATGTACTTCAGATAAAAATGACTAAATTTGCATTTGATTTAAAATGAAGAAGGAAAAGTTAGGGTAGGTCAGGTCCAATGACAGCCCCAAAATCGACGTTAATTCCGAGTTTGACTGTAATTAATAAAAAAATAAAAAATAATTAATATTTCAAAAATAATTAATGTTGACAAAAAAATACCGTCTTTAACATGAATTCTACGTAAAACTGATATTTTTTATTTTTTTGGACATATTCTGGGCACAATCCAAGGGGGGAGGGGGGGGGCAAAAATAAAAGTCATTGGGTGGAAATTATTTCTTGTACATTCTCTAAGAAGTGACTAAACTTTAACTTACAAAAAGTTAATAAGAAGTAATTATTTTTTCCATTTTTTCGAAAATTGTAAAGCCAAAAGAACGAATTATCTACATAACGGTTCATTTTCAATCCAAAAATATGATTTTTTAACAAAAAAGTTCGTTTTCCACGAAAAAGTTGAATTTTCATAAAAATAGTTTAATTTTTCACCAAATAGTTGAGTTTAAACTAAAAATATGAATTTAAAAAGAAAGTTAATTTTGAATCGAATAGTTTAATTTTCTAACAAATTGTTGAATCATCAACCAAACCAGATTGATTTGGAGCCAAACAATTGCATTTTTTACCAAAAAGGAATAAGAATTATCAATTTTCAACCAAAGATGGACTAGTTATATTGTCAGTTAGAAAAATTAATTTTCAACAACAAAAAAATGAATTTTCAGCGAAATAGTTACATTTTCAGCCAAAGAGATAAATGTTCAACTAAAATGATGAATCTTAAAAAAAATTAATCAAAGAGAAAGAAGAGTTCAACCCAACAGATGATTTTTAATCCAGAAGATTAATTTGCTAAAAATCGAATAGTTAAATTTTTAACCAAATAATAAATAATAGAATTTTCAGCCAAACGAGATGAATTCCGATGCAAAAATATAATAGTAGACTTTTCAACCAAAAGTAGTTGATCTTTCTTGTTGAGTTTTATTAATTTAGTTCCCATTTTAGCGAAAAACGAGTTGAAGGGGAGAAAGGGTATGTTTCTTAAAAAATAGAGAAAAAAAGAAATCTCGAAAATTTAACATCAGGAAACGTACTAAATGATATCTATGTTCGTAACGTTACTTCCACTGCCCCTCCCCCCACCACCTGTTACCAACCGTAATTTGTAGCGTGACCCAACCCCCTCAAATTGTTAGCCTAGTTTATGGACGGCCTCTTATCTAATATCGTAATGTTTTTTTCCAATGCCCCTCCCCCTCATCCTCTGTTACCAACCGTATTTTTTAAAGTGATCTCCTCCTCCGTCAAATTGGTAACGCAGTTTATGGACAGCCTCTTATCTAAGTTCGTAATGTTTTTTTTTTCATTTACCCTCCCCCTCACTCCCTGTTACCAACCGAAGTTTTTTGCATGGCCCCCTCCCCCCACCCCTCAAACTGGTAACGTAGTTTATGGGCGGCCTCTTATCTAATTTCGTAACGTTATTTCCACTGACCCTCCCCCTCACCTCCTGTTACCAACCGTAGTTTTTAGCGTGACCCCCTCCTCCCTCAAATTGGTAATGTAGTTTATGGACGGCCCTGAGATATATTTTTACCGTTAACTTTTTGTGGGAAATTTGGGTACCCACCTACAACTTTTGGACACCCTTCGAATTTGAAGAAAATAAAATAAAATACTTTTACGCTCCGCCCAATGTACATGTATAAAGTAATGGTTTTAATGGACAACCTATTTTTACTAACCAATTTAACTATATTTAACTGGCTGACCTTCGAAACGAGGGAAAAGTTGTATTACCACAAGAACGAGTTTGGAAATGCGATAATCGAGTTTTCAATGGATGCCAGTCCAGCAATCGTGGGAGTTTAGAGCGGATTTACGTCACAATTGGTGTATCGTGTGGAGCGAACGTGTCACTTACATACTTGTTTATATACTGCACGTACATCATTGTTAGAGAAAATAGAATAAAATAGTGAAAAGGGATTTCAAAGCCAACTTTGCGTTACTAACTTATAATAATAGAGTGAAGACTGAAGACTCATTGATATGTATGTAGATTAGAGTGGTCCAACTTTTCTTCTTCTTCAAATTTTCGTACGCATCGCCACAAAATTTGTTCGGATCCACAAAAAAATAAATGCGTTTTTTACATTCTCATCTCAATTAGAAGTTATTGGTCTTTACGGAGGTGTATGTCTGTAGTATCGTGTAGGCACGATAATTTTCGAAAAATTGATCAGATTGGATTGTGCTCTGGCACACTTTTTGAAGGCCTAAAAAGAAAGCACGAGTTCGTTAACCAAATATTTTGGATGAAAATTCAAAAAGTGAGCACATTTTGAAAATTGTTGAGACCACTTTTTTTCTAATTTGAAAATTCTATGTACCGTTATCAGTAGTACTCCAAAATACAAACAATTTATCCTAATGAAATTTTTCGATAAAATAAAAATTATCTGAGTTATAGCATTTTCAAGATCTCAAAAAACCATCGAAAATTAATATTTCAAGCCGAACAACACACGATATAAAAAAAGGTCAGGAGGAGAAAAACGTTTCTTTTTGAGAGCCCTACAAGATTGTCATAACAGTATTTCGAATTTTTTCGAAAAATCGAAAATTCAAATTTTGATCGCACAAAAAATAATAAAAAATTCCATTTTGTGGTCAAACTATGCGAGATACAAAAAAAGATGAATGTACAAAAATCGCACCCCAAAAAGATCTACAAATTTGTTATTAATCACTTTTTGATAGGACGCGTAGTTTTTGTTTTATTCGTGAAAAATAACATTAAAAATAAAAACAGCAGGAGGTGCAGTTGTCGTCCATGATGTATGGCTAGCTGTACCAGATAATGGAGGCGGGTATTGCATAGGGTAGTGGTACCCATAACCAGGCGGATACATATGTGGATAAGTATATGTCGTCGCATATAAGTTTTGATACATGGGGAGTGCAGGGAAAGGTGGATAAGATAGAGGTGGGTGGGGAATGGGAGAGTTCGGCAGGACGGTTTGCCCGAAAGACTGTTCTTGGCGCTTGGCCTTGCCAACACCCTCCATTAGTTTTGTATAGTGGCTAGGTGATCGTGCCCTGTCAGGGTGTTGCTCTTGTTTTGAGCTATGATAGGCCGATATTGATGTCGCCTTCGTTTCTTTCTGCATACATTTGCCGTTCCTCTACGTGCAACGCGTGTTCGTAAGCTTCGTCTATGTCCTTTCGATTCCTGGTGTCCACAAATGTTGACATATTCCGAGGTAATCCACGAACATAGGCATCCCGAGCACAATCGATGAGGGGCTTCATCATCATAGACGTATTCTTGTCGGACCCGAATACTTCTCTTCTAATGAATGCTTCGCTCCACTGATGAGCCCCAAAGTCCTATCGTAATAATCGCTCACACTCTCGTTTTGACGCATGCGTAGGTTGACGATTGCCTCAAAGTACCACCGGTACTTCTTAGTGGGAGCAAAAAGTTTCCTAAGATGTTTGGTGAGTTCCTCAGGCGTTGAAAATTGCTTATCGCGGACACTCTCTCGCGCAATTCTCTTAAGTTTGCTCAGGACAATTTTTATGAAAGACGGTTCAGTTGCTTCTGTGACATAGACCGAACCGTTCTCTATAGCCTGTAGGAACTCCTTTAAGGGGGGGGGGGGAACTTTCCCATCGTAAGTTGATATGTGGAACGTGCCTTATTGAAGGGTCATACCCTCCAAGGCGGTGGCCATCGCGGCACTCATGTCCATCATGTTGGCTCGTGTTGAGTTTTGGGTACGAGTAAGATTATTCTCGGTCTCATCAGCGGGCATGTCTCAGTTTTATAATTCACGTTAATTATATGTCTAAGATGGGGGTCATTTGAGTCCACAAAGGAGTCAGGAGTCAAATTTTTGGCTCGACGCTCGTGCCTACGGACATGGTAACGAGTGAGCCTAGATGGTAATTGACCACTGGATGTCTTGTGAATTCCACGAATAGTTCACTTTCCGGGATAAAAATAACCGATGTCTCCGGACACAATGTTAATCGGACGGTTTCTCTTCGGAAGAACTGCGCTTGCCAGTTATTCCCATTGACTCGTTAAAAGCCTGGGTTTCGTTGCAAAATGGGGGCATTGTGAAACCTCTAGAAGTGAATTTCTATCTTCCAGACCATGATATAGAACTTATAAAGCCAGTTGAATTCAAACAACAGTGGATTCACCACCCCGAAAATGTGAGCGATTATTATTTAACGGGAGAAATTGTATGCAAGGTAAGCTGAATACATTTTATCATATAAGCCTTGCACGCGACCACTTAGTTCGACGAATGGTATCGGGGTGATACTGCACTGTTCGCACTACGCCAGCAGCAGACACATAATTGAGCAGCTCAGCACAGGCATTGAAAAATATAATAATATACAATAATAATAATGTAATAATAATAATAATATACAATTTTCTGCTCGGGTCGAACCCTGGTTTAGTTTGTTCGTTGAGAATTCAACTTATTGTTCCCTCATGAATACATCCAACAAGTTACTGCAGCTCCCGAATACTCTTTTCGAGTATGCTTATAACTCCACTCGCTCTATCTCTCCATCCCGCTACCCAAGTGATACCAAATGTAAGAAACAGAAAATGGGATGACCAAGCAAGGAATTATCGCTCCATACAAGCTTTGAAAATTTCTTTTTCTATGTCGTAAATTTGTGACTCCGGCTATAGGTCTTCAATAGTGTTAGTCAATTCTAACTATTCCTAACTTTTTCCTAACTACCTATTTTCTGAAATAATTAAGGGGAAACCGATCACACACTGGCCAGTTAGGCTTGCAGAGTGACCCTCGGTACAGGGTTCAACTGACCAGTTAGGCTTGCTTAATCTCTCTGCATTTCCATTCAATTAGTTCAAATATAGTGTCCCACAGTCACATAATTGGTTCAAATTGTATTTATAATTATAAATAAAACTTAAAATAAATCTATTAATTTCATGTAATCTGAACTGTAAGATACCAACAGCTCGAAATTCTCCTTCTACTACAAGTTGTAATAACCTGAATTAGACAGTCACCTGGAGTACAGATAATTGGACGCCGATCAACCGCTGGTCAGTTAGGCTTGCAAATTGACCCTTGGAGAGGACGTCGACTGGCCAGTTAGGCTTGTCTAACCCCCTTGAACATCCAATTAAACATTCCCCAAGGAACGACCCAATCCAGTTATTTCCTAACCTTCTATTTTCTGAAATAATTGAAGGGAAACCGATCACACGCTGGCCAGTTAGGCTTGCAGAGTGACCCTTGGGAGAGGGTTCAGCTGGCCAGTTAGGCTTGCTTAATATCTCTGAATTTCCATTTAATTAGTGCAAATATAGTTTCCCACTATCACAGAATTGGTTCAAATTGTATTTATCAACATAAACAAAACTCAAACCAAATCTATTAATATCATGTAATCTGAACTGTAAGATACCAACAGCTCGAAATGCTCCTTCTACTACTAGTGGTAATAACCCTAATTAGACAGTCACCTAGAGTACAGATAATTGGACGCCGATCAACCGCTGGCCAGTTAGGCTTGCAAATTGACCCTTTGTGAAAATAAGTTTACAAATAAAAAAAAGTGTCGGTAAGGTAGGAAGCCGGTCACGTGACCCACTCGTCACATGGCTTTAAGGCCATGTGCGCGTAACCTCAAATTTTTTTTTCATATTTCTTTCAAAGTCAACTTATGTTCACACGAAACGTGATATCGAGTGGAAAATTTGGGAAACTAAAAATGAAGCATTAAGAAACGCGGGTCTGGTCCTAAATTTTTATAATTATGTCAGCAAAATTTTGTGAATTTTTTTTTCATAATTATAAAAATTTAGGACCAGAGCCACGTTCCTTAGTGCTTCATATTCAGTTTCCCAAATTTTCAACTCGATATCGCGTTTCATGTGAACATAAGTTGACTTTGAAAAAAATGTGGAAAAATTTTTTTGAGGTTACGCGCACATGGCCTTAAACTACTGATTATATGAAAAAATGCTTTACAGAGCACATGTGTAATTTACTGAGATCTAAATTTTTTTCAGCGTAATATTTTTATCTGGTATGCATACTTTCTGAGGTACATATCGTTTGTTTTTCGACGAAAGTCATGAATAATCAGCGTAATTCTCATTTCTGATTGAGTTTTTCAAAAAATGATTTTTTTTCAAATTTTACACAAAAGAAACGACGTATTTTTATGAAATGCACTATAAAAAAGAATACTATTGCTCTGTAGATTATTTTCACATAATAGCAACATTTTTTCAAATAAATCATGAAAACCATGAAAACATAGGTAGTTTCAAAAATTCACTGTACCTCAGAAATGTTCTGTACCTCAGTATGAATTTGCATATGATAATAACATATAAAGTTTGGAATATCGTAACTAAATAAATGCGAAAATGGTAAAATTGATTAAAAGTAGCTTTTTTTGCCTTCTAAATATTCATGTATAAGCCAAACAAAGAATTCAATGAAATTATTTCCATGAAATTTTCATTTAGTATACTATATTTAATAATTTTATAAAAAAGTGAGATAGCTGAACTTGAAAATTAGAAATTAGCAGCTCTTTTAAATTTGGTAAAATTGAGTGAATTTACAGAAAATTTCAAAGATAGACTTACATTTTTAGATTACGACATACGTTATGGTATATGTTTTCCCTAAGACTACTCTCTAAAACCAGCTAAATCGCTGATAGGATCGCGTAGTCGATTTAAACAAAAAATCTTTGAAAGGACCCATACATATGAGTCATTCTGAAGATTTAAACAATACACAATGAAATGTTCTTCTCGACCAGTTTAGAAATTCAACAATAAATTTTTATTGTTTGAAGTAGATGCTGAGCAACCATTAGAACGAAAGCATTACAGTGTAGCAATACCCAAGCGTGAGCAGAATATGTCTGCTTAAGGTTCGTTTGTATGCAATTCTTAAATTTTTAACTAAAATTTGAAATCACAGTATATTTTTCTATAAAATAAAATAATAATATATACCTTCAATACTCCCTTCAAAATACTTCCTCCAGCTACTCCTCCTTTAAGATCATCGACTTCACAACCAGGTTTATTAACGTCAAAAGAACGAATCACGATTAATCTAGGTTCTGAAGTAAAATCGCGTAAAGGTACTGGAATCTTCTTAGTAATGTACTCGCACAGCACTTCAATATTATACTTCAGCTGAGCTGATATGGGAATCACTGGAGCTGCTTCAGCTACTGTTCCTGTTTACAAGTGTTTGTTGTAAATATTAAGTATATGAGTATTCTACAAAACACGTGACATATTTCGGAATATTTCAGGGTCAATATTGAAGATCACACTTATATTATAAATTGCAAATCAACATATTAACTTGCGTTAATCTGTCATATTTAGTTTTAAGTTCTACCATATTATTTTGTACCTTAGTTCGATCAGTGATTCTACAAATTATCAGCTACTGTATTTTCTGTTCCCTAGAGAGCTGTGTAGCCCTAAGTCTTAACAAATCAATACAATACACTACAATTTGTGTATTCTGTTTATATGAGAAAAACTTTGTTTATATTAGGAATACTACAGTGCTGTATCTGACATGTTTTTTTCGTGTCTTCGAGAAACGTCGAATCACCTATTGACGAACCTCCTATGACCTAGCATGATATAGCAATGCCGATTTATAAATTTAAAAACTATACTGTTAACCTTGTTGATATGAGGAAATTTTTTTAAATATTGGGAATACAACAGTAATGTCAGTATGTGGGATGAGACCAGTGGCGAACGCAGGGAGGCGTTTTAGGGGTTCAACCCCATCCCCCCGAGTTTCTGAGAAAATTCAAAAGTTGAACAAGTGTTGCAATCTCAAAAAAGGTTGATCAATTTTTTTTGTGAGACTCCCCCCCCCTCAATATTTCCTGCGTTTGCCCCTGGTTTAGACTGAGTCAAAAGTAATTAAATAAATGGGGGGGGGGGAGTTTTTTACAAAAGGAGATGCAAAGCGATTTCAAAATTATTGTGGAAGGTTTATTGTTAATAATATTTAAACTGGAAGTTCGCGTCTCATTCTAGACGGGTGGATATTGTGAGTTTAGAGCTTGAGATGTAGCTGTGTGTGTGTGTGTGTGTGGAGGTATCGCGTACCGTGGAGTTAAGTAAACGCTATTGGGGGCAGCGAGTGTGTGGTTTATGTGTACCTGAGACGAAGAAAAAGGGTCGCGAATGTAGAAACATAGAAAATGGGGCGTTGAAGGGTGGTTTTGATATCTGGTCAGGAGTAGGTAGTGAATCACATGGTAGTCAAGGGGTCGGTTTAATTATGAATGAAAAAGCAAGACAGCACGAACTTGGCAGTTGTCCTTCTCGTTCGACCGTCCTCTCACTCAGCAGTTCTACGCTCTAGACACGAGTGGCGCTCCAACTCTTATGAGAGGGAGAATAGAGAAGCCACTCTACGGAAAGTCATTCGTGATTCTAAGCTCCGGATGAACGCATCGTAGCAAGCAAAACAGATAAAGAGGAATTGTTAAGGACAAAGGAACGAAAATCTGCGAAATGGGAAACTCGACAAGAGGACACTCGAGGGGAGGAAGACTCCTGCCAGGTGGGTCCCTTTAATCTTCTGTGTTGTTCGGTTTGCTCAACTTCTTAGTTGCAATGTTGTATGCCGAACTGGTAGGCACACGCCGTTGAAATTTGTTGGTTGCTGACCTCGGACAAGATCAGTATTGTTGACTCACGATCGGGATTGGGAGTAGGATTCATAATAATTCATTTTTCTGGGTCATCATGGACCCCGCCGGAGCGGGATAACTCCATGCCTTAACTTTTAAATTACTAAAGTGATAAGTGGTCATTCGGACCTCTCCACATAACGAAAGTTTGTCGTGTTTAAAATGACGTTACGGGTCACGCTATATAAATTGTCGTTGTTTCCAGAAAGTCACTCTTGTTGAGTGCGGTAGAGGCCCACTCCTTGTAATCCGTTATTGTTTAATTGTACTGAATCGAATTCGAATGTGATTTGATTATACTCAAAGTGAAGATAGCATTGTGTGAATTAACTTTATTCTAACCCTCTGCGTTATTCCTTACCTACCCACTCTGCTGGAGTTGTCGGGCAAACTATTAATGAATTGAAACTTAAAGTTTAGGACAACCTAAATATCCTTTTGCATTTCGATAGTTTCAATGTAGGAAAACTATCTGGCGCCCTTTAGGCAATTCATGGACTCATTCTGAGTACAGAATAAAGTTAAAATAAGAGTCAAATTAATTAAATAAAAATAATCGGCAAAATGCAGGTTATAAATGACGCCCTCCGTAGGAGTATGAGTAACGCAGATGTAAGGTTAGGAACAGTTTTGGAGATTGAATAAATTCGAACTTTTAAAGAATTTACTTCAAAATAAATTTAAGTTAAAACTTGAAAAATAAAGCAAGTTAAATTCATAAGAACATAAATTGGAACAAATAGGTTCCAATTACAAAATTGTTGTGAAGTTTGAGGTGACTGATGATAACAGAGAATGAATCACCACACGTCAATATGAATTGAATAACGAGTGAGGTGTTGATAAACATTGACCAATTAACTTTCACAGAGTAAAAATAAAATGTAAATTTGAATCATTTTGAGATTAAATGAAAATTGTGAAATGGAACCAAATAATAAGGAAAAGGAAATAAAACTAAAATGGAGGTTAAAATCATTTTTTTAGTGTGGTTGAATCAAAATAAATTAGATTTCCTCTGGTTTATAAAAACAAAGGAAGGTTATTTAACCATTTGAGAAAAACAAATTGAAAAACAATTCTAAACTAAATAACTTCAAATAAATAACTAAATTTTGAAAATGAAAGTTAATTAACCAATAATTATGTAATTTCCCGTGCAAATTTTCGGGACTTTTGTTCATGCTATTATCGATACAGGTTTTCATCGAAATTTAATTGGTCAACAAGTACTGCAAAATGCCAACTATCCTTTACCAATTGGACATAGCCTATATTTCTGACCTGTCAGTAAATCAGAATCCAGTTTTGGGGGTTTGTAGATTTTTGGTCACGGTGGCCAATGGAACACCAGAATTGGAATTCTTGGTTCTGGAAGATTTTAGTGACAGCTGTGTGCTGGGATCGGAGCTTCTCGAAGCGTTTAACGTCACAATCCTCTTCAATTAAAAGGCAAACCTGCTAAAACTTGTTCATTTATCCTTTTTGAAGTATCAAGGACAAACGGACAAAGCAGGCTGGGGTTATACTTGGGCAAACTTGACATAACCTCAATACAAACTCGAATAAAAATCCCCTAATGAAATAATGATGGTTATTCATCAGTTAAAAATTGTTTGTTTATCCTTTCTGATGTAGCAAGGATGAACAGACAAGACTGAAGTAGCCTTGCAACAAACCGAACATAAACTCTCTGTAACTTGGACTAAGCAATCCAATAATCAAATAAAAGTAATAGTGGGGATCTAATAATAAACCCAGATTCACCTCAGGCTTCAACAATTATATTAACCTGTATTTGAGTATTTCGCCAGGATGAGTGTAAATTTAATTGAATTTAATCTTTTTGATGTGCATGCTAACTTTAAGGATAATTAATTATGTTTACCTTAGTTAATGTAAATATACTTTGCA
Source organism: Andricus grossulariae (assembly GCA_011634705.1). Classification (NCBI taxonomy): domain Eukaryota; kingdom Metazoa; phylum Arthropoda; class Insecta; order Hymenoptera; family Cynipidae; genus Andricus; species Andricus grossulariae. The sequence continues at coordinate 70,764,929 of JAABKJ010075445.1, read as the reverse complement.
TTTTTTTTTTATTGTACTTTCAAATACAAAATTTTTTTTTGGGATTACACCTTAATTTAAAAATGGCGGATGAGCGGGACATTGAGATCCCACCTTACGTGTTGTCATTGCACGAGGATGACCTCAGACGATACTTGGTCAAAAGGGGGCTTGACTTATCGGGATCCTTATAGGTTCTACGGGCTCGGGCTAAACGTTCCCTGACCTTCAAATTTATAACATTCGTGATTTTATATAATCAATTATAAAATTCCAGCTGAGAATAAAAGTATTTCAAAAGTTAATTCTCGGAATAGAATTCTGTCGAGAGTTCAGTTACCATGCCTATTTTAAACGAAGTCAAAAGGGAAAACAACAGATTCCTATCTCACTTCGATGTGAGATTTAAGACTAAATTTAGGAAACTAAGAAATCTAAAGAAATTCGAAATTAAAATCACCAATGTTGAGAAATTGAACTTCTTAATTTTAGAGCTCGTCAATCATAGTTTCAGTCCATTGCGAGGCTATTTTATTGTTTGTATTATTCATGGTTTAGATTGTACACCCAACTGCTTTATTATATTTTGAAAGATCTCTTTTTCCGTCAGTTGTATTATTTCCCTCTCCTTTCATGTATAACATCTCCATGAGCCGATCTATTGAATTTGTTTGTTGTTTTTGTTCTTGGATCCAGTAAGAAAAAAGGATAATCCTTTTTGGTCTTTCATAAGAGACCAAACCGAACCACCACACAACACTCAATTTCATTACCTTTTATTTCAAAAAATGTTTCAACTGTTAAAATTGATTGTTTTTGCATTCTCATCCCAATGAGAAGGGATTGGTTTCATGTAAAATTTGAGTTAGTCGGTTTTCATCAAATCTCCACGTTTTGAGACCCCCTGAGTCCGAGAAAACGATTTTTACGCAGGTGTCGGTCTGTCTGTAGTATCGTGTAGACAAGCGATAACTTTAGAAAGATTGACCAGATCGGAGGGTGCTTTGGCACACTTTCTTGAGGCCTAAAAAGAAAGAACGAGTTAATCAACCAGCTATTTTGGTTAAACATTCAAAAAGTTAGAGCATTTTCAGAAATTTTGGGACCATCTTTTTTCAAGATGTAAAAACTCTATGTACGGTTATTTAGAGTACTAAAAACTCGAACAATTCATCCTTGTGACTTTTTTCGACGAATTAAAATTATAAGATTTGTAGTATTTGCAAAATAAAAAATAAAAAAAAATGAAATAACGAAAATGAACATTTTAGGCCAAAGTACGCATGATATGAAAAAAAGTCAAGATAAGAAAAATGTTGATCTTTCAAAACCATATGAGGATTATCATATCAACTTTTTGAAGTTTCTCGAAAAATCGAAATTTCAAATTTTGTTTGCATAAAAAATAATGAAGAATTAAAATTCCATTTTGCGGTCAAACTATGCAAGATACCAAAAAAATAAATCAACGAAAATCATCTACCCAGGAAAGAGCTACAAATTTGTCATTGTTAATTTTTAGATGGGGTGCATAGTTTTTGTTTTATTCGTAAAAAAGAACATTAAAAACAAAAAATTAAATTTTTGGACAAACGACACAAGCTATGAAAAAAACGAATAGACAAAAGTTGCTCTTTCAAAAAAGAGTAAAAACACATCTGACCTAGACCGAGGTACAGAAATAAATATAATATAGATTTGATATAATAGAGTAAATAACCTGTGTCATCACATGCACTTGTACCGTTTCGAGACACTGTGGATACTGATATTTATTTTAAACAAACCGAGAAACGTTTTCTTAATTCGCCGTATTTTCGGTTAGTAAGTTCACTAAAAAGAACTCGTTTACATAACTTTTTTGTTTTCATTTTATTCAAGATCGAAATAATATCCACTTTCTTATGAATAATCTTATGCAACGAAATCAGAGCATGAAAAAATTCACAATTCAAAATTGGATTTCCAAACTATCTTCTTTTCGGCTCATTAAAGACAAATACATAAAAAAAAGAAAAAAGAGGGAGAAAAAGGAAAAAGTCAATCAAAACCAACCTCTCACTTTTTCCTCATTCTTTCTCTGTCTTTTTTATACTACTGGCGGACCAATTTGTTTCGCGACCAATTTAGATTTCCTCGTCAGAGGTTATTTATAGGAAAACTGCAATGTTTGATTTATAGTATCTTATGCTAAGTAAAATTCACATAATACCTGCAAACAAAAGCATAGATATTTTTACAAAAATTTACTTTGTCTCATTTTGCATTCATTAGTGAAACATTGATAAACGTATACAAATTATTATTCATAGGAAGAATAAAGAAACCATTTTAACCAAAAATCAATACTAAGAATTAAAAATTGTAAAAGAGTTACTACCAGTGTATAGATGTACACATTAGAATCCAATATTTTTTCCACAGTCATCACGATACTAATTCAATTCTTGTTTGTGACGGTCTAAATAAAAAGTAACTGTAATTTAGTTTATCCTGGTGCAGATTCGTAGATCTGGTCAGTTCGTTTATTTGAAACACTAGTTTGCGCCGTAGCAGTCAGACAAGAAATAACTTTGTGGCCGAGACCTAGCTGGGTCAATCCCACGATGAATGGGTACAATCTACTGTCCCTATTATAAAAAATGGAGATAGTTATATTTATCTATTCTTAGCCTATGAAATTACAGTTGAATCTGGATTTAGTGCCGGTTTTGGGACTGACGGTGGCATTAAATCCAGGCTCTCGAAACTATTTTGTCCCTGTCCTGTTTCATCTCTCTCCTGTTTCTCTCTCTGTTTTGTCACGCCTGAGTGCACACCGCACATCCCCCCGCAACGCCTCTCACCTGTCTCCACGGCATGCCGTCAATTTTCGGAAGAACACAATCCAAGGGAACTAAATCCCGGGTTCACTCTACTCTTTTTTAGAACAGTGCGTTTATAAAGCTAGAATATTTTTACTTATTTTTTTTAGCTTTACACCTCGTTGGCACGTAGGTGAAAACTTGTTGTATTATTTCTTTGCTTATCTTATCTATACTCAAGGTTCGCGTTTTTATAAATAACAATGGCCCTTCGAGCCGGAGTCTCACGGTAGTGGATTCGGTTGTGAATAGAAAGTATTTGTATTTGTATTTATTCAAGAAAGTCCCTAGGGCTGAATAGCCTGTAAGGAACAGGATATTACAGGGTCATTACTGATTTGTGCAAGCACTGATCGGCAGTATACTTGATTAAACTTATAATTTAATCTATAAACTAAATATAATAAATAAATTTTTGAAACTCGGTATCAGTATTGGCAAAACCTTCACCTGCAACATGCATGTTGTCTCATATTTTTAGAATTTTTTTTTCTGAGATTTTCATGATAATCTACACAAAACTCGAGCTGCCTAAACTTTTTGGACGGATAGTATATAACTGCATAAAAATAAATAAATCGAAAATTCCTTTAGGAAAACTCAGTTAAAGGTTTAGTTTTTGAGTTATAAAATATTTAGGCTAGACCAATTAGGGGCGCGGTATAAGCAGACGTCCGTACGTGAGCGAGGGTGCAACGTAGTGCACGAAGAAAACTAGATATTCGCAGGTATTATATGGATAATGCGGCTGAATATATTTGACAGTGAACTATGGGACAGCTATCTCGGATATTAGAACGGAGTATCTTTTGATATTGAAAAGTAGATATCAGCTGCTAATATCTGAGATATTGAACTTGAATATTCTAGATATTTATCTAAAAATGTGACATCAGCTGTTAATATCTAAGATATTGGACCTGAATATCCTAGATATTAGTCCAAAAAGGAGATGTCAGCTGTTAATATCTAAGATATTGGACTTGAATATCCTGGATATTAATCTGAAAAGGAGATGCCAGCTGTTAATATCTAAGATATTGGACCTGAATATCCTAGGTATTAGTCCAAAAAGGAGATGTTAGCTGTTAACATCTAAGATGTTGGGCTTAAATATACTAGATATTTATCTTGAATAATTTCAAATCTTCAACTGGAAAAAATCTATAAAAAAATACAACAAATCGTAATATTGCTATGGAAGACAATTTTATTACACATTTTTTGTTAGTGCCATCTCAAATACGACACGTTAAACTAATATACATGAATAATACTAATTATAATACTATAACATAACATATTATGCCTCACTTGCGATTACGACGTACGTGTTTCCGTTTCGATGTCCGTACATTAATATTGGGTGATAATTTAACTGATATGCCTGTTTCACAAAAATCATTTTTGAAGTTTTAATAACATGGCAAGCAAAACAAAAAATTGTTTTCGCAAGAAAATAAAATTTCCCACTTGAAGTTTCCTCACACGAAGGACAGGAACACAATATTCAATTACTCACTCTAAATGCAAAAAATTAGATTTTCACCACAGTTTCAAGGCCCAAACTGGAAAAGCGCGTTAATGACGACTAAAGACGCCAGCGTCAAATTCAAGCTAACCAAACCTAACTGCTAACTCAGAAGACGCCATTGCCCCGTACGTAATTTGTCGATACATGCGCCCTTTACCACTTCACTATCCAGATATTCCATTTGAATATCTCAGATCTTAAAAATCTAATATCCAAAGATATTGTCCGGCAATATCTCATATAATAAATATAAAATTTCCTCATTGTCATTATCTACTTTCGAATATCTAGTTTTCTCCGCGTGTTATTGAAGCAAGCGCCGAGGTGGGGTTAGCGACAGGAGAACAGCGGTCATTACACTGTGGTGGGCTCCCGTTCACACACGCATGACTAAAACGTATAACTAAAAAACTACAACTGATTTTTGGAAAAGGAATTTTTATTTTTATGCAGCCATATAAGTCCGGATGAGCTAGGTTAATAAAGAATTAGTAAAGCGAAATTACTAAATAATAGTAAACCATGTTTACTAATTGAAAATAGTAAAACTTATACACTAATTTATTAGTAAAATACTTATACTATTTCAAAAGTTAAACCTCTAAATATTACTAGTTTGTTAGTGAACCATACATTCACTAATTTTACTATTGATTCATGCGGAACGTGCCAGATGTACACAGGATCTATCAAAAGATATATATTCAAGACCCACCTGCTGAGAATGAAGAAAATTTAATTTCTTGTAATTTGGAGTCAGATTTGTGCAGGTGATCTGGAAATACACTGTTAAAAAAGCAGAGTTAAAATTAACTCCGAAGCATACCCTATAAAAGTTCCACCGTTTTGAGTAAACGGCAAGCGGAGTAGAAGTCGAGTTAAAATGTAACTCTTAGAAAAGAACTCCCTAACTGCACTGTTCGGAGTTATTTCAATCAACTCCGTTCTGAACCTATAGTTGTCCCACGACACCATCAGGAGTTGATTTTAATGAGTAAATATTGCTAAAAAGGAACGCCGAAGGGAGTATTTCACTGTTTAGAAAGACTCCAGTACTCTGAATAGTGAATATATTTGATGATAAAACTCCTGAAGTCTAGATGGTTGCGTGTCGCGTCGGTGCGATTTGTTATCCAATATTCAGGTAAAAGCTAAAAAGATTTAAAAAACGATAAAAAGAGTGAGCTATGGCAACCAGACAAAGTGGGTGAAAGTTGTATATATGAATCAGAATTGGGATACGAAGAATTTATAGACGCTGGTAAGTATAATTGCATATAATAATAATTATGAACATATCCATTATGCTTTTGAATCTTTTTGTACGATTTAAAAAACTCGTGTTGATTATTCCTGTTAAAATTGGTAATATTGGTATATAAGGCAAGTAAGTCAATTTAGAAACCCTTTATTGTTAAAAATTAATACTAAAGCCACTTGCTCAGAAATGTCAAGGAATATTTTATGAATGCTTCGAAAGCGTATTGAGAACAATTTTGCAAGCATTTCTTTATCAATTTTAAAAGGAATAATCCACACGAGTTTTTTAAATCGTACAAAAAGATTGAAAAGCACCATGGATATCCCTGGTAAAAATACCCGTTAGGAATCGTTAGAATCTTTTTAGAAGCCTCTAAGATTGCAGTTCGAGTTTTAAGTGAAATGAGCGTGAATCTGCCAAGTATAGTTTCCTTCAAGCTATGTTCAACTGAGTGGAATATGCAGATTACAATTTTATAGAATCAATTGTTTCGAATGAGAAGTATGAAGCAATAAATTTTAATTGCAAAATGCAGATTAAACAAAAATGATAGAATTTCAAATTAAATAATATTGTAATATATTATAATTGATGCAAAAATTTATTTCTAAATTCAATGATTATGAAGTTGTAATTCTCTTTTCACAACAATTTCAATAAATTATTCTGTGCAGGAATTATAAGATTTACACTTACAGCGTCAGTGCCATTCACTTATTCAGTGCACACTGCTAATGGCATCAGGGAGAGCACATGTCAGAATCAAACTTCGTAATCCGCTCATGTCTATTATTTGCATCCCAAACATCCAAATGCTTAAGATTTCAATACCCGAATTTTTTGTAAAGATAATTTCTATAAAATAAAACGCGAGTTATAAGGTTTTGTGAATTTGAGATTGATATAAGGTGAATGTCAAATTTGATAATCTAAACATTGTAACTTATCGATTTTTTACTTTCAGTAACAACGAGATTTTATAAACATAAATTAAAAGTAGACTATGTATGCTAGGATTTGCTTAAAAGTTACCAATTTAACTACTTTTTAATAAATAATTTAAACTATTTCAATCAAAACATTTTAATTTTAATCAATGATTTTCTATCGGAACCATTATTCCTGAATCAGATAATACCCATTCATAATCGCTGCTGAATGGGTTTCAGAAAAAAGTACGTTTGCCCATTAAAAAACTCATGTTCTCATTCAAAATTCAGCCTAACCAACGGGTGGCAATCTGGAATTCCACCCTGGCATACCCGCCAAACGCAAGCATTACGCTACCCTCCACGAAAGACCTCATTGAACCTGATAGAAAAAAAAATCTATGAGAAATAATGCGGTCTTCGTCACGTAAATTCCAGAGTAAAACTCATAGATTTGTCTAGTTTCAGCAGGTTCAGTAAATAATTCCTAATAGACCTCATAGAAACCTCATAGAAACCAATAGACTTTGAGATCTGAAAAATTAATTTTGATATTCTAGATAGAAGCTACAGCTCTATTGGAGTCTGGAAATCCAAGTAAGTTCTCTTTATGTAAAAACCTCATAAAAACCAAAAGATGTGGGTACTTTACGAAATCTCAAAAAACTTATTTTGGAATTCCAGACAGAAACCAACACTTTTTCAGTTTGGAAATCACAATTGGTTACACAGTTATGTAAAATCCCAACAGAAACCACTTAATTTTGCAATGGGAAATCCAGATTGGTTGGTTTATTGGAGGTTTATGCGTTCGAATCGCCCCCGTTGCGTGCGTATTTTTAATTGTATTATAAGCGTTGTGACTTACAAAAACCGATTAATTATAAGTATATCCGAACATATTTCTATGAATTAACCGTGCGCTTATTTATTATTTATTTTTTAGCAATATTTTTTTACAGTTCATAGTGCAGCATCGAGGAACAATACAGAATAGCGACTGGATCGGTAAAATCTACTGATCCGCAGTTCAGCACCATTTGAGCATTGGCACTGGTAACCAGAAATGATAGACATATTCAGTTGCCTATAATTGTAGCATTTACTGAACTGCCGTGTTGTCAATATACGTACTTGGAAGATCAGTAGATTTAACTTGGTTTTCAGTAAAATATAAGGTTCTTTTTTCTGAGTGTGTGAAGCGCCCGTCCGAATTAATATTTACATCAAATTCGAAATAATCTTCTAATTCTAAGGACGCGTTTCCATTACCTTGTTTTCCAAAATGCTGAAACATAATAATCAGTCGTTCTGCTCATTTGATGACATTTTGTCGAGATTGCTGTATTTCAAGTTCTTTCAGAGAGCATTCAAAATACATAAACAAAAAAATAATTGTGACATATGTATTGACTAATATTCTGATTTTCTTATCAATAGTTACATAATAATTAATTACATAATACATACGTATAATATTACATAATATAAAATATAATAATACATAATATTAATTTGGGTTCTATTTTCCTGTTTAGAAACCCTTCTGTATGATATTATGTTCCTTTGATTTGTGCCCCCCCCCCACTCCTGAAAAACCCTCCATTTGGTGAAAAAATAACTGTAAACTTTTGTCAAATTCTTTAAACAAGGGAATCTTGGATTCCACACGGGTTAAACCACCCCCAACCGTCAAAAATTCGTATTTTCTCACAGGTTAAATAAAAAAAATTTCTAGTTTTGCCTGGGAGAGGAAAAATCAGCGCCGACCGGTGGAACAAATGCGAGTTTGCTTATAACATCGCTATTAATTAACAATTTTAATTCTACTTTGCATTAAATAAATCTATTGTATTATAGAGATAGTGGTACTTACTAAAATCTTGAAAATTGACGTTGTAAAAGAAAATTATGCAGAAAACAGTTTTGACAGCGAAAGAATGGAAGATTCGCTGACAGAAATACAAAATTTTCAACATTAATGGCAATACGTACAGTATGAAAATTTCATATTTTGACATATAAAACAATATCAAATTATGTCATTATAATAACTGAACGTAATTCAAGTCAAAAGTATATTAAATATCGTAAATAATTAAGGCCTCACCAGGGGGGCAAGCCCGACGTAAATAATAGTTTACACGTGCTTAGGTTATAAACATATCATAAGGTTTGTCGATAAGTGATTCGGTAATGTAGAACAGCCACTTATCTTCTGGGCTACATGCAAGAAACTATTAAATATTATGTCTCAGAATCCCGAGACGATCCGAGCGATATATCGGTTTTTCGATACCAAACCGATACGAGACAAAACCGAGACTGAAGTCTCAAAAACCGATATCGATACGAGAAAAACCGAGATTTTTCGATACGATATCGAGACAGTCTCGTATCGAACGGCATCACTATCGCTGCCCTGTGATTGCGGGGAAATGTCTAACACTCACGGGCTGTAACTGCATCAGTGAGTCAGAAATATGTGTCAATAGTGTGGCTGCGGTCCTCGCCGTATGAAGAGGGGTTTGGAGTCACGCTTAGGCTCACAAGGGGATGCAACGGGATCACACAAGCGTCAGGGGCTTTCGTGGTCTCAATCTAGAAACTTATCATAATAACTACCTATTAGCTAGCTACTTTACTTTTTTCATTTGAAAAACGAGTGGATTATACAAATTTCGTACAATTGTGGTTGGATTGACGTATGCTTATCATAACAGATAAGTTACAGCAATGAGATAATACTATATTTCCCACATAACTACACTATCGGTTGAAGTTGTATACGGTGGAAATGATCTACTTTAGGTGTTGCTAAAGAGCCTTAGTGTTTTTATTTGACATAAAATTCTTCCGCCATATCACAATAAAGTTTAATAAAGTTTGGTGTCTAATAAGCCCCCGTTGAAGGCAGAATGTCAATTTTATGAGGAGATATGGCAAAAAACGTTAAATTTCGATGTTTTCTACAAATTATAATAAGTCGGGAAATAATTAACATTTTTTAAAGTTCTTGGGCTTATTTTAAACAGAATTCCACATAGTATTTGTGTGAAGCATTAAGATAGTTAAAAAATTGTTCCCTATATTCTGCTCTAAGGTCACACTTTGCACAGAAATGTCGCAAAATTTCAAAAAATGTGTGAATACTTTTAAATAAATTAAAAATTATTATTTATTATATTTTAATGACTGGTTTTAGTATTGCCAAGGATAAGATTGTTTTAAATTCTTTAGATCATGTGGTGAATACAATCATCATTTGAATTTTTTCGACTTTATTGCACCAAGTTTGACCCTCGGGTAGAATCTGGGGAACAATTTTTTCAAATATCGAAACAATTCTAAAAAATACTATGAAGACTTTGGTTTAAAATAAGCTTAAGAATATTAAAAATGTTAGTTATTTTCAGAGTAATTCAAATTTTTTAAAAAGATCAAAATTTGATGTAGTTTTGCAATATGTTTGATGAAATTGACATTTTGCCTTTAACTTAAGTTTATCAGACGCAGAATTTGATTGCATATCGTATTATCGTGAGAAGAAACTTTTGAAGGTAATATTATAAAAATTGAGGCACTTCACCAACTGGTTAAAAAGAACATTATTTATTTAAGAATGTCGACAGGCTGACCAGTAACCGTTCACCAGTTTAAACCACGAATGGTGTAATGTTATATATTTCCTGAAAGCTCTTGTCATGAATAACCCAAATGTGAAATACTAGCGTCAGCCGGTCATGTATATGGGAGTTATGTGCCTTTGAAGTTAACATGGGAATCTATGAGAAAAATATAACTAATCTTATGTATTGTTCCTTTTGGTTCGATTGTGGATGGATCCAAGAGTTGTGTTTACGGCTTTGGTGAAGGAATTCAGGGAAGGTAGATCGCCCACCAACAGCACAAGAGGCGGGGATGATCGATAACCTCAGGAATCTTCTGAAAAGTAATGATTTTTCTCATAGACTCCCATGCTAACTTCAAAGCCGACTGACGCTAGTATTTCACACTTGGGTTATTCACGACAAGAGCTTCCAGGAAATATATAACATTACACCATCCCTGATTTAAAGAGGTGAACGGTTATTTGTGAGTAAGCTCATTGTAGCATTAAATCCCTTCTGACTAAGCAACGATGAATATTCATAAGTCACAGCAATGATATTTAATAGTCACTGTTTCTGTCCTACATGACTATTTGGTTTCTGATAAGTATTTTAGCCTCTTGGTTTTATTCATTTCAAAAATTGGATAGTAAGAATATTTAGGAAATGCTATCAGACTGAGTAAGTTCAAATACAGCATTAATTCTCTAAGATTGATCAACGAATTGTTATAGATTAACATATAACCGATAAGTCTTAGAAATGAGATTTTTATAATACCAGAGTTCATAATACTGACTTTTCTACGTTAAATATTTAGCTACAGCTGATTATCAATTTATCATAGGTACTTGGTAGTCTTAATTCAAAAAAATCAAACTTTTAAGAAATGTAACATTTTACTTAAAACGTCGTCTAGACTAAAGTTTAATAAAGTTAACTAATGCTTGAAATAATTTATATATATTCAAAAAATAAAATTCTATCTTGAAAAATATGGAGTTCACTGTATATAAAACTACCAAATAATTTTAATTCCTAATGTTTTTTACTATGTAGGTTTATTTTAGATAAATTCTCGCATTTTCGGTTACATACGGTAACTTTTTTTGTTACTTTCTCCAAATTATCTTACCGAGAATTTTCTAACTCTATGTTTTCGATCCGTATCATTAACATTCAGCTCCATGTATTTGGTACCTCCTACTGTGATTCCAGGATTTCGCTTTCTGTATTTCTTGTACTATCAGTTGTTCACGTACTCCTAGGAACACTAAAATATGTTATGCTTAAATAATGTTCATTAAGGCCTATTCCGCTTATTTTGGTGTTAGAAAAAATTTTTTATTAAAAATTTTCCGACATGTTTCAACCTGTATTTCAGGTCCTTTTCGAGGCTTATTCTAGAAGGAAAAATACATAATAAACATGTAATGTGCGAGTGGTGAATCAATAATATTTAACTGCATATTTAATAAATAATTAAATATTATTTATTGAATATGCAGTCAGCAATTTATGTTCATGGTAACTCCTGTCATTGTAACTTCGGGGTTAAGTCATTTTTAACATTCTCTGACTTCATCAATTACCGACGCGCAACGTCTGAGAAATGCTGAAAACTGCGAAGTAACTCTCGGGACTAGGTCTACTGGCCAAGAGGGCGCTTTTAGCCGTCCGATTTTGACGGAGTCTCTTATTCCATTACATGAGCAATCTCCCACCTCATCTCTGATAGTACCAGAGATGAGAGTACCTTAGTCGGGGTGAGGTAAGGGGTATGCATTGTAGTGTGTACAATAGTGTGAGCAGGCCTAATGGTCTACTCAATATTTGGCCGCCAGCATGATCCAACCAGGATCGGTAGTTAGTTGCCTTGAATTTACTCGATGCAGACACTTCGTCGGCACATGTTTTTTCATATTCATTTAGGAGACATTTTTTAAATAGATACATACATTTGTGGTTAAAATATCGATCTAGATTGAACATTTCGAAAATTTGCGAAATAATCATTACAAGCCGAGAAATTGGTCTTCAAAAGTAGGGTTACTTTGATCAAGTATATTTTTAACATAATGAATGTTTATGAAAAATTGACAAATGCTTCTTGAAGCTCATCATTTTCTGAATCATGGCATACCACTCAAGTCATTTTTTTCCCTATACTTTCGAAGAAAACGGTGGCCGGTGACGACCTTACAAAAGCTCATGTCCTCAGCCCTCTTAAGTGTACTTCAACTTATATAAGTAAAACTCTCATCTACGATGCACAGGCAATGAGCTAATTTACAAAAACTAAAATTTACAAAAATGTTGACTAAAAATAATTTCCGAAGGCCATATCTTCCGAACTATGAAATAGAATATTCCAATTTTTCTAGAATTACGGGAAATTGTACACACTTATAAGGCCAGCAAAATTTTTCGGGTGGGGGGGGGGGATATGCAGCGGCACACAGGAGAGTATATGTATATTATGTACCTGTTTCGAGAATTTCGGAGTGCGGGGTCAAACCCGAGTCATCCCCTCCCTGACTACGACCTTGCACACTTAAATCCTTATTTAGGCTGCATAGGACAAAGGATACTCTGAAAATGAGAAATATCTAAAAACCTTATTATAACTGACTTTATGCACCTATTTCAAATAATTTTAATATGTTCAAGGTGTGCACAGCCATTCAACATTTAAAGCCTTTTTTTGGATGCCAACTAACAGACTTCAAGCCAAATAAGCGTTACTTTGGAGTTCTTTCCATGAAAATATAGATGATAACCTCCAAATAAAAATAAAACATTAAGTTTATTAGAAAATCCCCCTATTGTTTTGTTTTCTTTTTGGTCTCAAAATGTACTCGGGGTTTCACGGAAATGAGATCAGAAAAAAAAACGAAAGATGAGAGCCCTTTTATAGATAATAAAATTCTAATTTCATGCCGAAGCAATATGAAGTTCGATCAGCGACACTACTATTTTCGAAAAAATGACAGCACAAATACTTCTTGTTGCTGTTCGGACCATTCATCTTACGATATGATTGGAGGTGGGTGGAACTCAAAAATCTATGTATACATACTTGCATTTGCGGCTCTCCCACGTCGTGAAGATGTGATGATATGATTTGCTCTTCTAGATATCCCTAGAAGATCCCTTCTATAGTAAGAAGACCAGAATTATAGTTCTCCATACCACCTTGTCCTTCAAAGCTGCGTGGGCGAATCGATAAATGCATATTCACATGCAATACAAAAAATATTGAAAAGCAGTCGAATACGCCAGTAACTCCAAGGTAGAAAACAAGAATATACACAGATGGCACAAAATGGCCATTATTCAATTTATTAAATTGAATAATGTAATCCTATAATAAAGTTAATGATAAAAACGAAATCGATAAATTTAATTAATTAATTTGATTTTTCTCTTTTTTGTTCTTTATAATAATTTGATAAACATCATCACATGAAAGAATAACACTGTCGAATACGCTGATTGATTTTCTTCGATTTTCTTTGTATTATTTCCTAAATTGTAATCTTGTCCTTATGTAGATATTAATTACAACATAAGGATTACATTATTCAATTTAATAAATTTAATAATGGTCATTTCGAGCTATTCTTTCACATTCTTGTTTTCTACTTTAGAATCAATTTATTTTTAGAAAATTATCATTTAACAAAAGTATTATTTATGAGCAAGAAAGTCCACAGTGCATAATAATGCACAAAATAATTTTTACATATTTTGCTTGATTTTTCTTTATTCTTCATAAGTTTATGGTAACACTATTGTCCCAAAATTTTTATAAGAAAAAATCATACACGGAGAAAATTTATTTATCAAAAATTACCCAATCAGTTCGGTAAATCGAGAACATTACGACATTCACGGAAAATTTTAAGTTATTTTACGATTGAGTACAAAACAAGACTATAAATAATACAAAACAGTGGTGTAAAATCTTAAGTCCGAAAGTGAAAAATCTGAAATTTAATAATTGATGGAAGGATTGTATTATATTCATACCAGACTATTATAAAAAAAATTTTCCCGCTGCGCAGGCACATTCTCTTCGCGCGCTCGATAATATATTTATCTCGTGCTTCACGCTCGATAATGTATATATATAAACTAAAGGTTAACAACCACCGCAGGGTCCCACTGGGAGTAACTGTCATCTAAAAAAATGACATCGGTAAAGATTGAAAATTTAACTGTTTTGTGAATATTTCTCTTTTTTATTTGTTGAAAATTCATTATTAATATGAAAATTTAACTTCTTTTTTAGAATAAAATTGATCTTATTAAAGAGGAAATTTAATTGTCCCATTTTCTGTTCAAAATGTTATCTTTTTTGCCTAAGTGAACTATTTCGTTGAAAATTCATGTATTTTTTCAAAAATTTGCTTTTCTGGTAAAAAATTAATCTTCTTGGATGAAAATTCACCTTTTTGGGTTTCAAATTCTATATTTTGGATGAATTTTTCTTATTGACTAAAATATCTCTCTTGATTAAACATTCCTCTCTAAAGATTGAAAATTTAACTGTTTTGTGAATATTTCTCTTTTTTATTTGTTGAAAATTCATTATTAATATGAAAATTGAACTTCTTTTTAGAATAAAATTGATCTTATTAAAGAGGAAATTTAATTATCCCATTTTCTGTTCAAAATGTTATCTTTTTTGCCTGAGTGAACTATTTCGTTGAAAATTCATGTATTTTTTCAAAAATTTGCTTTTCTGGTAAAAAATTAATCTTCTTCATCTTCTTGGTTGAAAAATCAACCTTTCATGGATGACCCTTCGGAATAAGTTGGAATAGAAGAATTGAAGACTCTAAATTGGAAACTTGAAATGCGAAGGTTATTGTATAACATTATTAGAATCCAGGCTGAAATATTGAAATAATAATAATAATAGTCACGAAAATAAGAGAAGACAGGTATGGACAAGAAATGAATATCGTTTGTGAATATACCTGGTTTTTTGCCGTCAGGCATGTCTGATGACGAAATCCACGGAGGCTTTTTCCGCACATTCGATTCTGAAGAAGAGAGCCAATAACCAGTAATTTCAGTGACCACAAATAAAATCGAACGCGGTTCCGTCGGCACGTTTCAAGATATATCCAATTCTTTATCGAATAGACTGTTCTCATTTCATGAATTACTTTTTCTCACGCTTCATCTCTGATTCAAATATTAATGCAGAAAATAAATTTAAAAAAGTCGACTTCAAAAATGATAATAAACAATTGAGTTGGCTATTTCGAAAAAATATTATAAGGAAATCAGTATAGGCCTATAATGATTTTCCTATGATGAATTTCATTTTATTTTTTTTTGCGGTTGCAGGAAATTCATTATAGAAAATCATCTTATGAAAAACGATTATAGGATAATCAGCATTGGAATAAAGAATATAGAAATATTCAAGGAATAATTTCAAAAAGTTAAGAAATCATGGGAAAATTCTTGTAAATATAATGAATTTTTATTCATTATCTTATAAAACTCTTTGCAATCCCTCGAAATTTTGGAAATTTTTTGTAATCTTTTAGAATATTTGAAAATAATTTGAAACCTTTCAAATCCTTCCTTTATATCCCTTGAAATTGTCGAAATCCGTAGAAAACTTTGGAGATCGAATAGAAATGCTACCAAATTTTTTGAAATCCCTTGTAGTCCAGCTGGTGGATTCCAGTTCTAAATACATTTCCAGCTGGTATATTACAGCTCTAAATTATTTTACAGCAGGTGGATTATAAATATAATTCCTTTTTCAGTTGGAGAATTTCAGCCACAAGTCCTTGTCCAGTTGGTGGATTTTAAATATAAATCCTTGTCCAGCTGGCGGATTCCAGGTATACATTCTTTTTCCAGCTTTGGGATTCCAAATAGAAATCATGTCCAATTGGTGAATTATAATTATAATTTGTTTTTAGTTGGAGAATTTTAGCTATAAGTTCTTGTCCAGCTGGTGGATTCCAGCTATAAATAACTTTCCAGCTTATGGATTCCAAATATAAATCCTTCCCTAACTGGTGGATTCTAGCTAAAAATAATTTTTCCAGCTGGTAGTTACAGGATTTCCACTATAAATTCTTGTCCAACTTCGCGTATTTCAAATATAAATCCTTTTACAGTTGGAGGATTTCCACTATAAAACCTTGTCCAGTATGTGGATTTCCAATGTAAATCCTTGTCCAGCTGGTGGATTTCATTATAAATTCTTTTTAAGTTGAGAATTTCCGCTATCAATTTTTCTCCAGTTGTGGATTCCAAATATAAATCCTTATCCAGCTAGTTGATTTCAAATGTAAATCCTTGCCAGCTGGTTGATTAAAACATAAATCTTCATCAAACTAGTGGATTTGAAATATAAATCCTTTTCAGTTGGAGGATTTCCACTATAAATCCTTATCCAGTTGTGGATTCCAAATATAAATCCTTATCCAGCTAGTTGATTTCAAATATAAATCCTTGCCAGCTGGTTGATTAAAACATAAATCTTCATAAAACTAGTGGATTTCAAATATAAATCCTTTTCAGTTGGAGGATTTCCACTATAAATCCTGATCCAGTTGCGGATTCCAAATATAAATCCTTGTCCAGCTGGTCGATTCTAAATATAACTCTTTGTGCAGCTGGTGGATTATAAATATAATTCCTTTTTCAGCTGGTGAATTCCAGCAATAAATCCTTTTTCAACTTGTCATTCTAAATATAAATCCTTGTCCAGCTAGTAAGTTATAATTATAATGCGTTGTTCGTTGAAGGGTTTTAACTATAGGTCTTTGTCCAGTTGGTGGATTTTAAATATAAATCCTTGCCAGCCGGTTAATTTCAAATATTAATCTTTATCAAACTAGTGGATTTCAAATATAAATCCTTTTTCATTTGGAGGATTTCCACTATAAATCCTGATCCAGTTGCGGATTCCAAATATAAATCCTTGTCCAGCTGGTCGATTCTAATCAAACTAAAATTCCTGAGATAATCAGGTTTAACCTCCAGGATCGTAAACTTTACACTCTGGGGTAGTGAAGCTAACTAAAAATGACCTTAGTAGGTAGTATGTATGGTACGTTAGACCATCTAGGGGGCTGTCCCGTAGTTGAAACTGAAATATAGTCAGTCTGACACTCTAGATTTTCAGGCTGACTAACCATTTTTCTCCGTGTAGTTTGAATTTTCCCACGAAGAATGACGTCAGACGCCAGTGTGCGTGTGTTTGTGAATCCATTTTTATTTTGCTCTTCCGACAATCGCATATTTTCCTATTTTCTCTAGCAAGAATTAGAAATACACAGAATGGACATAGGAAGAATGTCTTTCCTGTTTCAAAAAACTTAGTAACTTCACAATTCAATATTTACAATAATAATTTTTGCAATAATGACGCTATATACTGGCTTGCTATTTACGAGCACTTGAATCATAAATTAGCAATTTCATGAAATATTTCTCTTAATAATGACTGGTATACATAAAATATCGTCTTTCATTCCTTTAAAAAAATGCAACAAACGGTCCTTTATGTAGCAAAAATTCAAATTTAAATACCAGATATCACAAACTCTCAATTGCCAATTTCTGTTCTCTAAAATTTGAAAGGGTCCGCCGTGTGTTCAACCAAATACTTGAAATTAAACTTTTTAGGTCAGGTTTATATGTTGATAGGGCTGCAGTATTTGGTACATATGCCTTGAATTTTGGACCGCAGCAATGAGCGCCTCCTCCATAAATGTGTAAGTTCCATATTTTTTCATTTCCCCGCTGCACACAACCGAATGCAATACATCTATAGTAATTTAAAAAGCAGCACTGTGTTAACAGAAATAGAAGAAGAATGGTGGATTTTTCACTTTTTTTGAATGTTAATTTTTGAAATATTTATTAAAAATACATACCTAATTTAGCAATATTTCAGCTTTTGTTGTAGAGTAGGGTAAATTCTTGTTTAATTGTGGGAAGTTTTTGGGGACTAAAAATTTATTTAGACTTTGTTTATTCTTATTCGGGGGGGGGGGGCAGTAATACATACACCCGCAGTAATTGGGACAGTTACCTTATGTCCCGGAAGCGGGTAAATTTCATGATTCGAGAAACAAATATAACACGTGCGCTACTGGTACTGGTGAACTTTGAATGCGTTTTTCTGGAAATGCAAAAAATAGAAATTTATCCGACTATGGCTCTATAGGTAAATCCATACCGACAAAATAGGCCGTTTTTGCGGAACGTCACATTTTTAGGTGCAATGCATAAAAAGAAAAATTTTCAAGGGAACATTTATCAAACATGTGTGACAACTTGAATTTTGAGTGTACACTGGACTCAAAAGATTCAATGAGATTTTAAGAGACTTCAAAAAATGTCAAAGATATCAAAACTGCAAGGAGTTAATTCATCAGAGTTTGAAAGAGGTTAACCCCTCGAGTGACTGGACAATTAAATAACTAAAATAATCTAATCTACGTAATTTTAATTGATAATAAGCATTAAAAAAATAGGTATTTGACCTTAATGATGCTTCATTTTGTTCTTATACAACTGTTTCCTTATTTTTATGATAAACACAAAGGAGTTGGTTTATCGCCTTGTTTTTTATAACTTTTCTTTGATTCTTATTTATTCACAAGATATTAAGATGACTATTGTAGTGTGGTCGATGGTGATTTCCTTGTAGATAAATGTCAGCAAAGTTCACTGGTTTCACTCAAAGATTACTTAGTCGCTAGCGAGTGCCGTCAGGTTGTTGATCCTCTTTTAGTCTTCTTCTTCTTCTTTTGTTCGCCCCCACATTCTCCACGGCATGCTTCCTTGCTTATCTTTCTTTTTCTGCTTCGTCAGCTTCTATATTCCATGCTTCTCACCTGTAACTGATCATGAACCATCTTGATGTGAGTCTCAACTCGTAAAATCAGATTTCGGTCGATAAAATCGCATTATCGATAGATGTGGATGGCAGTGGTCGTCAAAATGACCTAAAAAATACTTGCGTAATACTTTAACGACCCCTTAAGATTATTTCCATTAATTATTGTCCTTGCGCTAAGTAATAATGAAGAACTCTTTAGTTTACGATTCGATAATCAGTCGGTAATAATGTCAAATCTACTTTTTGTTTTCCTTCACAGAAAAGCCCCGATATTTTTTTATTCGACTTCAGAATCATATACGGAGAACAATGTGATTAAAGAGTTAGATATCCAGTCCACGAATTGTTTAATGATTACAGAATATCAGGAATAGATGGAGCAGACACGAGAAGGAATGTAAAACTGCACACTAATCCTTTAAAATTTTGATCTCTCCTGCATAAAACCTTAACTTTTAACACTTTAGAGTAAATGTATACACTTTGTAAATTATCATATACAATTACGTCAACCTTTCCAAAAATGAAAATACAGTCTCTCCTCAAAAGTTATTTGTCTCGAAGAAGAATACAAAGCATTAATTATTAGTAAACTTTCTAGCATCAATAATGAAAATCTATACATAATGTCTCAGTCGTCGGAAAGACGTCTTAAGGGCATGTGATACTTAGAAAATTATCGATTTTAGCAGTGTTAGGTTCCCCCGGCTATTTTCCTACAATAATAAAGATTTTGCCTTAAAAATTTGGGGAATGATAGCGAGCATGCTAACGGACGTCCCTGAACTCTTCCGTGGTGAAATAATTGTAAAAAATTTCATTTTGCTAAATTTGATTAATATGTGTGTATTTTGAGGTACAACAGAGACCGACATAGTGCGAGAGATAGAGGCAGAAGTGTGATGCAAAAAAGCAAAGGGCTCATGGTATCGCCCTGAAAGACGCCTCTCTAGAAGGTGACGTTGTTCGTTGTCAGACGATAATTTCCAGATAAGATAGTAAATCTAGTTTTCCAAGAAGGCATCAATCTCTCTATGCATCTCACTATGTGCGGATGTACCTTCAAGGGAGAGGGTGTAAGAGCATGTAGGTATTGGATGAATGAAGAAGAGAATGTGTGTAGAGTATGTAGGTATGAGCAGGAAAAATGGTTGCATGTGTTAGCGAGGTGTGCAGGTGACGAAGGGAGAGGGGAGAGTATAGAACAGAGAATGAAATGGATTCTGAATGAAAATGGTCAGAGGGAGGAATGGATGAAGAAGCTGAAGGATTTGAGAGGGGGTAGGGAGAGAGAGGGAGAGCTGGTTGCATGCGCATTGCGCACAGTGCAAGAGATGAGCAAACTGTTTCATCCAGGAAGATATCGCTGTTTCTAAGAAATTAGCGAGGAAATCAGTCAAATTAAGGAAAGCCTGCTGTGAAGAAATTAAAGTTGCTTCTATTTTAAGGTATATCTGAAGTTTTAATTTTATTTTTAAATACACAAAATAAATCAATAATCAAACGGTTGTTATTTCCAAAACTGCGCCCCCTGAAAGGTGAGCGTTAGATAGCCTTTTACAGAATAGCGTCAGCTGCTGATAGATTATTAGTTCCAAACGCCACCACGCTGACAGATTATTAGTTCCGTAAATGGCCACTGAATAACGCACAATGTATTCTCTAACCGTACTGTTGACACATACATATAATACTCTAGCTCGGACCGAACCATTTTCTAATTTCGCGCCAAACGAGATTACCAATCACAGGCAATCAGATAACTGTCACGTCAGTCGTACGTTTTCACCGCCAAAGATATTATAAACATCAGGAATTACTTTTTAGATCATCATACAGCCTTATAACGTGATGATTTCGAATAAAATATCGTACATCACTCGCAGTGCTAGACAGGTACTCACGTGGAGCACAATATTCGCAAGGACGACCTAAAACACCATAGCCTTTGGCCATGGTTTTACAACTCATCCTGCAAACATTGATGTCCTCGTAAAGACCTGTCTAACCCTACTTGTGATGCAATATACTATTGATCAATCTTTTTTTTTCTTCCGTTCTCCTTAACTATAGTTGCTGCAAATCTTGTAAACTAATAGTTTCACCTGGTTTGTGTCTTGTTAGTTATTATCTAAAAGGTATTGTGTTGATACACAAATCAAGTCACTGTGGGTCAAAATATAAAATTCGGTTTTTTTACTTTTAAAATAAATATTCAAAACAATTAAAGTTTCAAAAAATCTACATAAATAATTTCATGTGTTAAATAATAATTACTCATTAATTATGAGTAATGAAGTCATTTGAATTAAGGAGCACATGAAACCTTTAAACATATATGCTTTTTGAAAATTATCTGGAAAATTATTTATTCTTTTTCATGACAATAAAATCTCATTTTAATCTTTCTATAAATGTCAATTTATGATGCATGTATACTTCAATTATTATTCGAGTCATTAGCGTTCTTTTAAAATAGCCTTGTCATCAATTTCAAAATTTATTGTAAGTGGACGCGTTCCCATTAGAATCATTAAGAGTCTTTTTAAATATATGACAGAAAAATATTATTCTTATTATTTTGTAAAATTATATTCTATTGATTGGATAGAAAATAAATTTCTAATATCATTTATTGTGTGTTTCTGAAGTCATTTTGGATTATTTTTGAAGAGTTAAATGCAAATTTACAGAGTTATGTAATTAATTAATCTGCACCATGTGAAGAAACGCCGACGAAGCCATACGTGTGCAAAAAAAAATTATTAAAGTAAAAGCTAATTTCATGGCATTTCAATGCACTTAATTTCTAAATATATCAATTCCATGTGCGAAGAATTGAAATGCGTGCAAAGCGCGCGTATAACGCATTAGTACATTGCATAACAAATTCTGCTTTCACCTGGGTATTCAAGTTTTCTGGCGAACAACAAATGCAAGCCTCCAGAGAAAATAAATTCCTTCCTGAGTCATCCATAAATTTTTATCAGGATTAAAGTTTTCTCTTTTATTCTTCGTTCAAGAAATTCATTCAGCAACGCAGCCAAACGTCGTTTCCTGATAATAAATTGGAACCGTAGCATATCGTGTAACCTTTGACACGGAACGTAATCAACCTTAAAGAAGCAGTTCTCGTATAAACCAAAACGAATAAGATTGTACACATGCGCATACATAGCTGGATTATTTGAATAGAGTCTTGATGTATTATTTACAAGTAAGGATAACTTTAGCTTCAGTCAATTCCCAGATTTCCCAGAGTTCCATACATGTTATCGCGATTCGGTCAAAATTTACGAGTCCTTGAAAGACCTTTTTCAATTAGTGAAAAAATAGTTGAGTTAAAGCACGCAAAAGTAGCTAGTATAATGGGCCAATTCACCAAGAGACAATGGTTAACTTTGATTGTTATCAGCATTGCCGATTTCGCCAATGCAGTTTGCGTATCTCTACAAGCTCCTTTTTATCCTCAAGAGGTAATTAGACGGACATATATCTACTATACTAAAGCAGAACCGCATCAAGAGCAATGTTATAAATAGCTAGAAAATTAATAATTGATATATATATATATATATAAACTAAAGGTTAACAAGCACCGCAGGGTCCCACTGGGAGTAACTGTCATCTAAAAAAATGACATCGGCTCCCAGTAAAATTCAGTGAAAACCATTAAATTAATCCCTGGGACCTGTCAAAAAGTCCTAAAAATGCCATGATTTTTATAAGAGGGGGAAAAAGCTTTGAATTTTCTGTCAAACCATTAAAACCAATCGAGAATTCCCTCGAATTCAAAAAGAATAATAATTTCAAATTCATGTCACTATAAATTAATTAGCAAAATATTCGAACATTATTATTCAATTCAGTAAAAACCATTAAAGTAATCTCTGGAACCTGTCAAAAAGTCCTAAAAATGCCATGATTTTGATAAGAGGGGAAAAAAGCTTTGAATCTTCTGTCAAACCATTAAAACCAATCGAGAATTACCTCGAATTCAAAAACAATAATAACTTCAAATTCATGTCACTATAAATTAATTAGCAAAATATTCGAACATTATTAATAAATTCAGTGAAAACCGTTAAAGTAATCTCTGGAACTTGTCAAAAAGTCCTAAAAATTCAATGATTTTTATAAGAGGAGAGAAAGCTTTGAAACTTCCATCAAATAATGAAAAGCAATCGAGAATTCCCTCGAATTCAAAAAGAATAACAATTTTAAATCCATATCACTATAAGTTATTGAGAAAAATATTCGAACATTATTACAAAATTCAGTGAAAATCATTAAATCAATCCCTGGAACCCGTCAAAAAGTCCTAAAATGCCATGATTTTTATAAGAGAAAAAGAAGCTTTGAAACTTCTTTCAAACAATTAAAATCAATCGAGAATTCCCTTGAATTAAAAAAGAATAACAATTTGAAATTCAAATCACTGTAAATTAATTAGAAGAATATTCCAACATTATTATAAATTTCAGTGAAAACCATTAAATTAATCCCTGGCACCTGTCAAAAAGTCCTAAAAATGCCATGATTTTGATAAGAGAAAAAGAAGCTTTGAAACTTCTTTCAAACCATTAAAATCAATAGAGAATTCCCTCGAATTCATAAAGAATGACAATTTCAAATTTAAATCACCATAAATTAATTAGAAAAATATTCAAACATTATTACAAAATTAAGTGAAAATCATTGAATTAATCCCTGAAACCTGTCAAAAAGTCCTAAAATGCCATGATTTTTATAAGAGAAAAAGAACCTTTGAAACTTCTTTCAAACAATTAAAATCAATCGAGAATTCCCTTGAATTAAAAAAGAAAGACAATTTCAAATTTAAATCACTATAAATTAATTAGAAAAATATTTGAACATTATTACAAAATTAAGTGAAAATCATTAAATTAATCCCTGGAACCTGTCAAAAAGTCCTAAAAATGCCATGATTTTCATAAGAGGAGAAAAAAGCTTTGAAACTTCCTTCAAACCATGAAAATCAATCGAGAATTCCCTCGAATTGAAAAAGAATAACAATTTCAAATTCATATCACTATAAATTAATGGGACAAATATTCGAACATTTTTATAAAATTCAGTAAAAACCATTAAAGTAATCTCTGGAACCTGTCAAGAAGTTCTAAAAATGCCATGATTTTTATAAGAGGAAAAAAAAACTTTGAAACTTCCTTCAAACACTAAAATCAATCGAGAATACTCTCGAATTCAAAAAGAGTAACAATTTCAAATTCAAATCAATATAAATTATTTAGAAAAATATTCGAACATTATTATAAAATTCAGTGTAAAGGATTATAGTAATCTCTGGAACCTGTCAAGAAGTTCTAAAAATGCCATGATTTTTATAAGAGGAAAAAAAACTTTGAAACTTCCTTCAAACCATTAAAATCAATCGAGAAATCCCTCGAATTCAAAAATAATAACAATTTCAAATTCAAATCACTATAAATTAATTAGAAAAGTATTTGAACATTATTATCAAATTCAGTGAAAACCATTAAATTAATCCCTGGGACCTGTCAAAAAGTCCTAAAAATGCCATGATTTTGATAAGAGGGGAAAAAAGCTTTGAATCTTCTGTCAAACTATTAAAACCAATCGAGAATTCCCACGAATTCAACAAGAATAACCATTTCAAATTCAAATCAATATAAATTATTTAGAAGAATATTCGAACATTATTATAAAATTCAGTGATAACCATTAAACTAATATCTGGAACCTGTCAAGAAGTTCTGAAAATGCCATGATTTTTATAAGAGGAAAAAAAACCTTGAAACTTCCTTCAAACCATTAAAATCAATCGAGAATACCCACGAATTCAAAAAGAAAAACCATTTCAAATTCAAATCACTATAAATTATTTACAAGAATATTCGAACATTATTATAAAATTCAGTGTAAAGGATTATAGTAATCTTTGGACCCTGTCAAGAAGTTCTAAAAATGCCATGATTTTTATAAGAGGAAAAAAAACTTTGAAACTTCCTTCAAACCATGAAAATCAATCGAGAATTCCCTCGAATTCGAAAATAATAACAATTTAAAATTCAAATCACTATACATTAATTAGAAAAATATTCGAAAATTAGTATTAAATTCAGTGAAAAACATTAAATTAATCCCTGGGACCTGTCAAAATGTCCTAAAAATGCCATGATTTTGATAAGAGGGGAAAAAAGCTTTGAATTTTCTGTCAAACCATTAAAACCAATCGAGAATTCCCACGAATTCAACAAGAATAACCATTTCATATTCAAATCACTATAAATTATTCAGAAGAATATTCGAACATTATTATAAAATTTAGTGATAACCATTAAACTAATCCCTGGAATCTGTCAAAAAGTCCTAAAAATGCCATGATTTTTATGAGAGGAAAAAAAAGCTTTGAAACTTCCTTCAAACCATTAAATTTGACCGCGAATAGGCACAAGGGCAAACCAACGATTAGGGTGAACGAAGTAACTCTAGGAGGTAGTCCTGAGGTCCTGAGTCCTCGAAAGGGGAGACGTCACATAGCCAAGCTAGCACCGATTGGAATTGCTGTCCCAACTTCGACACCGCGGATAACGCCAACAACAACGCCCACGACCACTTAGCTGTACAACACAAAGACCATCGCCGAAAACCTACAAAATGCAATCACTGTAAGTAATATCAAAATAGATGAAGAATATTCAATTTCAAGTATCTTTTTGTCTATAATACTAAGTGTGATCCGCGACTCGGCGAGAAAGTAATATTTTTCGTTCCGCGCGCGTCTCTTTATTTTAGCCACAGGTTTATTTGAATTGCGAAATTAGATATATTTTTATAGTCACGCTGGATTTTAAAACATGTCGAAGTCAAATCTCATACTCTACGGAGGAGAGCGTAAACGATTCCGAAGATCATTTAAGTGATAACCCTTCCATTAATATCCCTACAATGGCCGATCCTATCAATTTTTCTTCGAATGCCGAGCAATTCCCTCCATCCGAGATCCTCAATAAAATATTGGAAAAACTGGAGATAGTCGAACAAAACCAGTCGATTATGAAGAAAAAACTTTTACTTGTGGACAATGAAAATAAAAAGAGAGTAAAAGATATAGAAAAACTAGATAAGCACAACAATATGCTCGAAACCGAAGGCGATTCGCACGACGAGGATAGACATAGGAATCCGTCACGACACATTCCTCTGCATTCTTCTCTAGAAAACACTTCGCTTTCTCTTCCTGCACAGCAGCCAAACGCGGGGTTCTTTCCGCCACACGAACAAAGACAGGTCCAACCGTTGTCCCTCACGAGACCACCACGGTGAACAGACTTCGACAGACAATCGCGTCAGTCAAAACCCGAAAAGAGGCACACATGTCCGTCCGCCGTCCTTCACAAGACAAACGCGTGAACACATTCCGTTAAATAGTCGTATTGTCCAAGATCCAGAAAATGAGTCGACGCCTGCTAAGGACATAATCAGAACTATAGAGCCTTTAAAAGGGCGCGACGATATTGGCATAGAAGATTTTATTAAGAGTGTAAAAAGAGCCCAAAAGCGAATCATCAACCCAATTTATTGTTTGATTTCATTATCACGGTAAAAATAATCGAAAATGCAAAAAAGGCTATTAGATTAACGCACATTAGTAGTTATGATGAGTTGTTCCAAGCTTTAAGACACAATTTAGGTACCAATAGCTCCGTCGATTTAGCTTGATTAAAATTAGATAATGTCAGACAACAAGCTACCGAAACAGTGCAGGGTTATAATCAGAGATTGCGGCAACACCTAAATGAATTGCAATATGCCCTACAAGCAGAACACTCGAATGCCACGGAAAGAAAATTAGCGTTGGAAATCGAGGAAAGGTCGGCTATTAAAAAGTATATCATGAATCTAGGGGAACAAATAGGAATCCAAGTGCGACCCTTGAAACCCACGAGCCTGAACGAGGCACAGCAGGAGGCCCTCGAAGCAGAAGTATGGTTTAGGGAAAAGCAGCAGTCGAGGAAAGCCACTATACTTCCGTCGAGTAGGAGACCCCCTCAACATGTGCCG
Source organism: Andricus grossulariae (assembly GCA_011634705.1). NCBI lineage: Eukaryota > Metazoa > Arthropoda > Insecta > Hymenoptera > Cynipidae > Andricus > Andricus grossulariae. Next base: position 70,737,794 of record JAABKJ010075445.1, on the reverse strand, counting down.
TCGAAATCTTTTCCTCAGCCGACTGGTATCTCGAACAATAAACCCCCAAACCAGTCTATGCCACTAGCCGATAGAATGAAACTATTGTGTAACTTTTGTAAGTCACCCGGTCACACCGAAAACCGGTGTTACCGGAAGAAAAAGTTTTAGTCAGGCAAAACCTCCAATCCTACATGACAGAGAATTAACTGCACATTCGAAAAAGAAGCGGAGGAGGAAAAAGATTACGAGTAAACACAACAGGATGAGCAAGAGATACAGACCTGCGAGATCGAGTATCAGCCATATCCGAACGACTGTTTTCAATACGAGCAGAATTGCACGGATTACGAAGAGAGGGAAAATTATTAATCGATAGTTGATCATCGGGTAATTTAATACATGAAAATCTTTCAAACCCGAAGCATCCCACCGAAAATTGCAATGAAGAATTTTACATGGGAAACGACTGGCATTTATCGACACGGGTAATTAATTGTAAATACCTTGATAAAGATCATCTTTTTTATATAGTGCCTAAGGAATTTCCTATACCTGAAGACAGAGTTGTAAAAATCGATGCCATTAAGAAAAATGGACACGTGATTATAGGAGAAAATCCCTACTTGCCGGCTTCGATCCACCGGATCACGAAAGGACAAATCCATGTCCCTATTGCGAATCATTCCCATAAAACTATAATAATACCAACAAGCGAAATCAAGTATAATTACATCAAGATTCAGGAACCAAAGGAAAAAATTCAATACATAACGTCAGAAGAGTACTACAAACGATTTTCACTACTGCGGGAAAATTCTAGATTCTCCCACATCGAAGAAGATCACAGAGTTTCGATAGAAAAAAATATTGTACATTATCACGATGCTTTTTCGCTTCTGGGAGATCCAATACCATGTACAAACTTAGTCGCACATAAAATTGTTATGAAAGATGAAGAGATCAGTAACAACAGGTCGTACAGAACTCCGGAATGTCACAAGCAAGAAATAAACACTCATGTTGAGGAAATGTACACCAAGAAGGTAATAAGGGATTCCGATTCACCATACAATTCTCCATTATGGGTTGTACAAAAAAAACGGATGCTTCAGGTAAGAAAAAGTGGAGAATTGTAGTGGACTTCCGCAAGCTGAACGAAAAGACAGATTCTTTGACAAGCTGCGCGCAGAGAACGAAATTTCGTCGTTTCAGAAATTCGTTCTCTCGTGGAACAGAGTATAGCAATTCCCAAAATGTTCATAGAGTTGCAGACACGTTTCGTGAAAATGGAATACACTATATGACCAATTTCCCACTCACCTAACGGGCTTATATCCCACCTTTATTCATAATAATCATTTTCCAGGTCTATTTTCTGGAATAGCTGAAAATAACAATAACAATAATAATAATAATCCAATTAGGTGCCTCGGTGGCTCAGGATGTTAGACGCTACACTATCTACACTACGTACAATAAATCACAGAATTCGCAAATCTTTAAAACGATTTATAAAATCGATAAAAATAAATCTATTATTAATTTCTACAAATCTTGACGGAGGTTTCTGAGCGTACTTCGAAAAACAAAATATTCAGGTTGAAACTGTTTTTATTATGAGTGAAATTTTAGGTACTGTGAACGATATCTAAAATAGCACTTCTTAGCCTAGGCCATACAATTTTCACTTAGGGTACAGCGTACTATAAAGTAACTGACATTGCGATCTGATTGACTGACGGTCATTTATATCTGTACTTTATGGTACGATGAGTGCAGTGACTCCAACTTTGATATGTAGACGCACTGCACTTGCGCTAACTGGTGTGATAAAAAATAGTGTGTGACTCGTCCTTCGCCTCGGGAATTGAATTGGATTGGATTGGATTCCCTCTCAGTTTTTTAGATTAGGACTCTATGCAAACGTTGTCTCGTTTTTGCTTTCTTTTCAGGGAAAAGCCACAATTCTTATTTAATACTGATGATTAATGTCTGATTTTATTCTTTGAGGGATTTTCTACCATTCTTTTTAAGTTGTATTTATTACAATCAAAACTATCATTGTTTATAACAATAGTTACTGTATGATTTCTAAATAAATTTTTTGAATAAAACTTACCCAAATAGAATTGTAGAGAATCCTTCAAAAATTTAAATAAGGCCTTGATTATTAGGATTAAATAAGAATTGTGACTTTTCCCTAAAGAATAAACAAAGACTGAACCTGTAAATAACTCCTGTTAAATAAACAATTTCCACCTGAACTATTTTTTTCTGAAGTACACTCAGAAGCTTCCGTCAAGATTTGCAGACAATAGTAGATCTATTTTTGTCGATTTTATCATTTATTTCAAAGATAGGCGACTTTTGAGATTGATTGTACGTAGTGTACATCCTTAAGGCTCGTCAAACGAGTGTCGGTTTCGCTTGATCCACTATAAGTCTAAAAGGATAAATGGTTGAACGTAATATTTTTACCACATAATCTAAAGGCGATTATACAGGTTTGGACAGAGAGCTTTTTCCGAAAAATGTTCTTTTTTTTGTAATTGAAAATGGAATGTGCTTTTGCGCTTGAAATTGGCAAAACCATCAGCCCAGCGTACAGAATTGTCAGAGTGTTGCGGGGCTTAGGCGAAAAAACACGATTTTCAATTACAAAAAAAAACCAAGAACATTTTTCGGGAAATGCTCTCTGTACAAACCGGTATAATTGCCTTTAGATTATGTGGTAAAAATATTTCGTTCAACAATTCATCCTTTTAGACGTATAGAGGATCAAGCGAAACCGAGACTCCTTTGAAGCGCTTTAAGCTGTATTTCCCCCATCATGCACTACTATCTGTCCAAAAAGTTTAGGCACCTCGATTTCTGTAAAGATTTTCATGAAAATCTCAGCAGAATAATATTCTGATTATTTCCTGGTGAGTGAAAAAAAGCACAATAATAATATGATCATTTCCGAATACTCAACTTTGAATAGCTGTAAGTCACTGAAAATAAATTTTGAAAATTCTGCAAAAATTATATGGGTTTCACTGATCCTTTCTGTGTACAGTGGTGAATTTTAAAGCCAAAAATGCTCATCTTTTGATAAGTTATTAACAAAAGAGTAGGGAGGTGTGATCTCCGAAACTAAGGAACGTACAGAGATGATTCTTGAAGCAAATTATACATTTTTTGCTTCTGAAAATGTTGTACGTATTATCAATGAGCGAAAAGTTGCATTTGAATGTTTAGAAAATTATTCGTTTCTTGGAAAAATACAAAAGGCTTTATCATAATCGAGGCAACCGCACTCTCAGCATGGGACCTTTCTGGCGCTACAGCTACACGTGCAACACGACCTTCTGCCACACTCACACAGTTACACAGCCCCTAAGCCCTGATGAAAAAAAAGGGATACGGTTGCCTCGATTATCATAAAGTCTTTTGTATTTTTCAAAGAAGAGATTAATTTTTTAAACATCAAAGTGCAACTTTTTGCTCATTGACAATACGTACAACATTGTTAGAAGCCAAACACGTGTAATTTGCTCCAAGAATCATCTCTGTAGGCTCCTTAGTTTCGGAGATGACACCTCCCTACTGCTTTGTTAATAACTGATCACCAATGATTAACAAAAACTTGGAAGGCGCTCACAAACAATATAGATATAGAGGGCGCGTGGACTATGTTACGGGATATCATTGTTCAAACTGCGACTGAAGTATGTGGTACGGCGGTTTTAGGAAGAAAATCTGGTTGTACATGGTGGAATGATGAAATTAAAGCAGCCCAAAAAGAAAAGAAAAAAGTGTACGAGAGAACGTTACACATCACAGGTCTTAGCGATGAGGAGATAAATAAGCTTCAAAATGATTACAGACATAAAAAGAGGAAAGTTAAACGACTAGTCAAGGAAAGTAAAGATAAAATCAGAACAGAAGAAGAAAAGAAATTACAAAAATGTGGTTATTTGATACGCTGGTATGGCCGGTATTAGGTTATGGAGCAGAGATATGGGGATGGAAAGAAAGGAAAGAAATTGAGAGTTTACAAGAAACGTATATAAGGTGGACGCTGGGGGTAGACTGGAGGACGCCGGGATATATGGTGAGAGAAAAAGCGCAAAGGGATAAATTAGTTACTAGAGCGAAAAGAGGGCATGGAGTTTTCAGACGAAGCTGAGGGAGGGAAAGGGGAGGGAGTTAGCGAGAAAGTGGTAAATGGAGGCAGAAGAAAGGAGAGGGAAGGCAATGGAATGAACGAGATGGGAAGAAGAAAGGAGGGAGTTCTTTAAGGCTAGAGATATAAACGGCGGGACTGAAGTAAACTATAAGGAAGTGGAAAAAGGGAGAGGAAAAGACAATTAACAGAAAGATGGGGGATGATTGAGGAATCAAAATATAATAAATGGTATAAGATGATAAAATAGGAAGGATTATCAAAGTATTTAGAAAAGGGATGGGGGGAGAAAAGATGGACCAGAATAGCAAGATTTATATTGGGAACCGAGGTAAGGTCAGGTATGAATTGGAAAAAGAATGAGAACGGGAAGTGCAGAATCTGTGAATGAGAAGAGGAAATATTGGAGCATGTATGGGAAGAATGTAGGAGAGGAATGGAAGATAAAGGAAGCTGGCAAGAGAATGTAGTAAAGATTCTACGGGAGGATGGTTTGGGGGAAGAGTGGATGAAGGAGTTAGAGGGTGCTAGTGGAGCGAATGAGAAAGATTGAAAGAATGGATGCAAAAAAGTGGCAAAATGGAGGTATAAGAGAAGTGAAACAAAAACGAAACGGAAGTCGCTTAAACTAGAAGCGTAAAGATTTGTAAGCAATGGTTATGTAATAGCATAAGTAGATTAAGACGCGTTTGCGTTATCGCTCTCTCTCTCTCTCTCGCACTCTCACTTGCGATCACTCGCTCACTCGTTCGCTAACATGTCCCAAATTGCGCTATCGTCAAAAATATAAATAAGGTTCTAGATTTAAGATTTTCTGTAAATAGTTGTAAATAACTGTAAATAGTAGGGATAAGATTTTATAAAATATGTAGACGGAAGTATTATAAGAAATGGAAGTCATGTAAACCCTTATGTGACACATTATGAATAAAGAGGAAGAACTAATAAAATCAAAATTGAACCAAAAAGATTAATTTTTAATAAAATACATGAATTTCCAACCGTTAATGGCTTCGCTCACCCAACCAATAGCTCTTTTTACTTCAAAAGGAACTACTCCCGGTCTGAAGTTAGCACAGCTTGTCATTCAAGCTATTATATTTGTGGAAAAAACTGGTGCCATTATACACGGAGTTATCTTAGATGGTGCCTCAACTAATAGAAGGTTTTGGAAAGAGATGGGTGTTTCTCGAAAATTGTCAGAGTTAAAATGGTCCTTCATTCATCCTACTGATGAAAATCGTTAGATTTTTATGTTTCCTGACACGCCACATTTGATGAAAAATGTGAGAAATCGCATGTACGGAAAAAACGGCAATGGAGAACTCAAGGTAAAACAATTTAATTCAAGACGATTGAAATTGAAATAACTTGAAGACTTAAGGATATTGAAATTTCTATTTTAGAGGTTTCCAGAATTTTAGTTTTATTTACATCATTTGAAATTAGCAAAAAACAGTAAACATTAAGCAAAATTTAATTAAATTATATATTTTTCCAGGTCCATCCAGATCAAGATATTATCAAATAGAAACACATTGAATTGCTGTTAGATGCAGATAGGAAAAATCCAACTGCGCGAAAGTTTCCAAATATAACTGAACAATAAGTCTACAAGTTGGCAAGTTATTCTAAAACGCGACTGCTTCTTGCTCTGCAGGTTTGTTGCTAACACATGAATTTTACTCTTTTTTCAAGATGTTATTTTCTTTCATGTATTGTCATTAGTATTATCAGCAATAGTCTGTTCTTTAGATAATTAGGCATTCAGTAGCAGAAGGTCTGAGATGTTACAATAGTAGAGTTGACGAATTGAAGGACTGTGGATCGACTGCCGACTTCTGCGATATATTTAACTTTGGATTTGACGCACTAAACAGAACGACACCAGAAACAGGAATACAACTTGATAGTGAGGATTTGAAGGTAAATAGAAGTTTAATATTGCTTACTACTCATGAAAATCCGAATTTTGTAAGAAATTTATGCAAAAATATAAGTTTTTCTTTTCAGATTTTGCCGTTACTCTTTGACTGGCTGGATGCATGGGAACAGAGGGTCTTGGATAGTACCTTAAAGAAAAAGGATTTTTTAACAAAAAGCACTGCTCATGGACTGAGGGTCACTATACACTCTACTATAGATTTATCACACTATTTGTTGAAAGAGTGTAAATTTGACTACGTCCTTACAGGGAAAATCAACCAAGATTCACTAGAGGTTCGCTTCGTAACTATTCAACGATGATTTACATAATCTTTTATGTTCTAGAATCTAGGTCATCTGTAACAACAGCTTCACTGTGTCAGTCTCAGCATTTGAAATAAATGGTACATTTTTTTGTGCTTTTCGCTGCTTCGTAAAGTAGGTATATCAGCCATATTAATTTCTAAGTACGAGTACAATTAAGACCGTGAAACTAAATTATTTTGAGATAATTTAGATTCTTGCTTTTCCGCAATGTAAACGTCTAATGTGTGTGCGTGTAGTAGTAGTAGTAGTAGTAGTAGTAGTAGTAGTAGTAGTAGTAGTAGTAGTAGTAGTAGTAGTAGTAGTAGTAGTAGGTTCATATTTTTTGCTGAGATAGTAATTATATTTTTCCTCAAAATAATTCTTCATATCCAAAATTTTTCAAAATTTGAATTTTGGAAATCTGAAAAGTGTGCTGGGTTGTGCTAGGCGTGCAAAACAATTACTGTCTCACGCACTTCTCACCTCGGTTTATATTTTTTGCTGAAACAGTAATTTTATTTTTCCTCAAAATAATTCTTCAAATCCAAAATCTTTCAAAATGCGAATTTCGCAAATCAGAACGTTGTGCTGGTTTGTGCTAGGTGTGCAAAACTATTCCTGTCCTACGCACTTTTCACTTAGGTTTATATTTCTTGCTGAAATAGTAATTATATTTTTCCTCAAAATAATTTTTCGTATCCAAAATTCTTCAAAACGCAAATTTTGAAAATCTGGAAGTTGTGCTGGGTTGTGCCAGCTGTGCATAATAATTATTCATTTGCGCAATTTTCACTTAGGATTATATTTTTTGCTGGAACAGTAATTTTATTTTTCCTCAAAATAATTCTTCATATCCAAAATTTTCCAAAATGCGAATTTTGAAAATCTGAGAATTGTGCTGGGTTGTGCTAAATGTGCTAAACAATTACTGTTGTACGCACTTTTCAGTTAGATTTATATTTTTAGCTGAAATAGTAATTTTAGTTTAACTCAAAATAATTCTTCAAATCCAAAATTTTTCAAAATGCGAATTTCGCAAATCTGAACGTTGTGCTGGCTTGTGCTAGGTGTGCCAAACAATTACTGTCTCACGCTCTTTTCATTTAGGTTTATATTTTTTGCTGAAATAGTAATTATATTTTTCCTCAAAATAATTCTTCATATCCAAAATTTTTCAAAATGCGAATTTCCAATATCTGAAAGTTGTGCTCGGTTGTGCTAGGCTTGCAAAACAACGACTCTCTTACATACTTTTCACTTAGGTTTATATTTTTTTCTCTAATAGTAATTTTATTTTTCCAAAAATAATTCATCAAATCCAAAATTTTTCGCAATGCGAATTTCGCAAATCTGAAAGGTATGCTGGTTTGTGCTAGGTGTGCAAAACAATTACAGACCAACGCACTTTTTACTCAGGTCTATATTTTTTGCTGAAATATTAATTTTATTTTTCCTCAAAATAATTCTTCAAATCCAAAATTTTTCAAAATGCGAATTTAAAAAATCTGAAAGGTGTGTTGAGTCGTGCTAGCTGTGCAAAACAATTACTGTTTAACGCACTTTTTACTCAGGTTTATGTTTTTTGCTGAAATAGTAACTTTATGTTTTCTCAAAATAATTCTTGAAATCCATCATTTTTCAAAATGCGAATTTCGAAAATCTGAAAGTTGTGCTGGGTCGTGCTAGCTGTCCGAAACAATTACTGTTCTGCGCAATTTTCACTCAGGCTTATATTTTTTGCTGAAATAGTAATTTTACTTTTCCTCAAAATAATTCTTCATATCCAAAATTTTTCAAAATGCGAACATCAAATATCTGAAAGTTGTGCTGGGTCGTGCTAGCTATGCAAAACAATTACTGCCCTGCGCGTTTTTTACTTAGGTAGTAGTTTTCCTATGAATGATCCCTGATGAGGGGACCAAAATTGGCCCCGAAACATGTTGGTTCCCTGGTAGTGTAAAAAGGACGGAGAAAGTAAAAGTGAGAGGTTGGTTTTTGGTTGACTTTTTCTCTCTCTTTTTTTCATTTGATTATTTTTGTCTCTAATGAGCCGAAAAGTGAGATAGTTTAGAATTCTGTTTTTTTAATTGTGAATATTTTTCATGCTCATTTTGCATTAAATTATTCATGATAAAATGGATTTCTTTTCGATTTTATAAAAAAAAAATTTAAATAAAGACACTAAGCTCATGATTTGTTCCAATCTGCAGGGTTTGCTTATAAATATTTTCAGAATTCTTTTAACTGAGTCTTAATAATTTTACCTCAGTTTATTGAAAGAAGAATGCATTAAATATTAGTAATGTTAGAAATACATTAAATTTTTGATTGTTTCTTTTCCTAATTGGAAAATTTAATAATCTAAATAGATTGGTACATAATCGACCATAAACGAAATGAAGTTAGCTGGTGGATGAAAAGAAAATGCCTAAGGGAAAGCTATTATTCGCGCATGCGCAGTAATAAACTGGGCCTTCTTTGGAAGCACTGGCCCATGATCCAATAAATACATGGTCTAGCCACTTGAGAGCCCCGTTTCGTCCAAATCACGGAACCGCTTAGTTCCACCCTTTTGTTAGTATAAACGCGCAGTTTGAATTTAACGCGTACTCTCTGCACGACAAACTATTGTAGGAAAATGAGTATGTACGAAGAAATATTATGAAAATATTGAAAGAATGAATTCCAAAAGTACTTGGAATAAGTATTGAATGATGTACATTAGAACACTGATAAGAAACTAAATTATATTCAGGACAGAATGGAAGTTTGTAAATAATACTGAATAAGAGTGATCAAAAGTACATACAAATTTTGATATTTGTGGCAATTAATAACATTTTAAATATCTCCATCTTACAGTGTATACATAATTCTTATGTCGCCAATTCTTTCAGAAAAATATATGTAAAAGTAATAGTAATTGATGAGTAACATCCTAATATTTACATGAACAGAAATAAATTACAGTGGAGTCTCACCTATTCTTCAACTCCCTTATTCCCTAACGCATTTTATTCCCCGCCGGCTGTAAACGGTTATTTCCATTTGCGCAGTTCCGGAAACTCCCACCACGGTCCCGGTATATTCTCCTCCGCACAGTGGCTGACCTTCCATCGCGAACCGGATGCAAAAGGCTGTTCTTCTGGGATCACTTCATCTGGTCCGACAACACTGTTCCTCATAACGTTCTACAAAGATTGGTAGCTCTACAAAAGTATCCAGAGGTGAAATTTTTATCTCCAACTTTCCCGTCTGCCACGTAAGGTCATCCGCGGCTAGAGACCTGACTCCAAGGAACAGTGCTGAACCATGTTTTCTCGAGTAATTTTTCCGCTCTTGCTTACCTTCTAGGACAGAAGAAGCAGAGGTAGATGACGTACACGTTCCAGTTGCGTCGGGATTGGTTGATTTAAGGAACCATGATCGTAGCTTCCGGAGCCTAAAACTTCTCTCATAAATCTATATTGACTTCGTAAAAAGAAGGATATGTGCATGGCAGTTAGAGATAACTTGAAACCCCAAATTCGAAATACAGATCAAAGCTGCTTCCATACCTAACCCTCTTAGTCTAATTTAAACTATAAGTAAACGAAACTTAAAAACTGGAGTTTGAATATATAGTTTTCGAGATCATCACATATAATGTATATTTTAGGTTGGATCACATCTTTTTTTTTACCTCATGACATTGCCAAGCTTTCATTCGCATAGTGAGATTTTTTTGATTAAAGAAGGATAGTTTAGAGTTCACCAAACATATTTTTGTGATCTAGATTTTGCAGCCTTGTATCTTACCTTCTGCTAAAACTTTAAATTTCCTTGGCAACCTGTCTCATTGAGCTCATTCATGGTTATTTTCGAAGTTACTTCAATAATATCAGCGTACAATATTAATACTTTAAATATTTAGTGACGAGGAATATGATCATAGGCTACATGCTAGACAAACTAGTATTTTTTCTAGTTATTTCTAGACTTCTAGGTTTTCTGATTATCAACAGTTTTAGAATAAAAAACTACGAACAGTAAAGTCAAGATATCGAGAAAAAAATATTAAAAAGTTTTTTCATTAATTATTCTCATTTCGAACAGGCTTGGGTGGAACATTTCTTTCGAAACGTGGAAAAGTGAACCAACATGTGTTACAATCAGGAACCCCGAAATTTCATTTTATCTTTTACAACATGTCTACCCCTCTAGTCTCAACAGGAGTTATTTTATCTGCCGAAACGGTAAGATTTAGAGCATTTTCGTTCTTCTAGAAGTGTTCATAATACCTTCACTAATTTACACACTTTTACATTTGTGATAATGCATGGTTCATGATTAAGTTTAGACCATTCCCCGCTTACTCGATTTCTGCCTTACCTACATGTTCTCGTGAAAACTCAGGTCTGCACGAAATAAGATATCAATTTGAATCAGAAATTGACGTTTGGGTGGTCCTAAATTTGTATAATCACATACAAAATGTAAAAAAGTATGTTTTTTGATAATTATACAAATTTGGGACCATACACACGTTTCTGCTTTTCATTTAATTTCTCACATTTTCATCTCGATATCTCATTTCGTGCTAGAATTAGTTGGTGCGAAAGAAGTGTCGGTAATGTAAGAATCGGGTAAGTATGACATGGTCGTAGGAAATATTAAAAAATCTAATCAACTTTTTTCAGGATTTGCAGTTTTCCCCTTACCACTTTCACAGTTTTTCGGATCATACTGCTGGCGGACATTATCATTATGATATTACTCCTGATGAAATCGAATATTTAGGCTATTTTACTCCAGCAGAAGTGGTCTCGAGAGTCAAGGCTGAAGCTTCAGATTCCTATTTAGTTTCCAGGCGTCCAGAAGGCGCAGATGTACATTATTAATCAAACTAAAATATACTATTAGAATTACCGTATACAGGCTTTGCAAGAAGTAGGGTTTTGACGAAAGCTCCAGTCATTTAACAGCGACTGTCCAAAACTTGCATAGCCAATTATGAGTTTCTCCGATGCCAGGTGCGCTGTACTATAAACGGGTTTTACTGCGATTTTCCTTGTCTACTACAAAATATTGTGGGTGAATACTAGTACAGATATTTTAAAAGACGGGCGCAGCCGCTGCGGCGTAGAATCAGTAGATTATGTTTCTGGGGGACCCCGATTGACCGTGGATTTGGTGGAAATATGCGGTGAATAAAATGTTGAATATGGTTAGATTTGTTGTATTTTATACATCGTATTGCAATTATTTTAAATGTCGTAAAACTCGATAACATTTTATAATTTTCGTTCAACTAATTTTATTGAATAGTCTAAAGAATAAAATATCTAAAACAATATTTCGTATTTCATTTGAACCCATCTATACAAAAATGGACTACAATATTTTTTACTATATACTCAAAACTAAAAGTAATTCAAAAGCTGATGCGTATTAAATTGCGACTTCGTTATAAAAGTACTTTTTCTGAATTTGTTGTGCCTGATAATCAAGACGCATCGATTGTCCTGTTGACGTACCTTTCATGACTTTCTGTGACCTACCAGTGCCAAATTATAAGTTTAAAAAACTATTTACCTCGTTTGTAATAGGAAAACTTTTTTAATATTAGAAACACAACAGTATTGTGTGTGATGCATTCCATCGCGACTCTGACACGCGTCGATTGATCTATTGAGCAACCTCTTATAACCTACTAGTACCGATTTAGCAATAAAGTGGATATATGCCAGGAAGATCATGTACAGATCAGATATTCAGCTTCAGACATATCATAGAAAGAAGCTTGAGAGTAGGAAAGAAAGTTTTCTGTGCATTTGTTGAACTAGAAAAAGCATTTGACAAGGTAAATAGAAGTAAACTTTGGGAAGTCCTTAAAGAGTACGGAGTACATGGGAATAAAATGGACTGGTCGAATTTCCATTTTACAATTTTTAATACATTTTCAGCATTAAAAATTCATTAATCTTTTATGGTCTTCTCGCAGAAATATCATCAGGCCCGCCATCCGAAACGATGGACTTTCTGACAGATTTTGGGAAGAGTAACGAACATGCGAATCATCAAGGTAACCCTAGCAAACATAAAAATTTATGACACGAGTGGTAAACAATAAACAGTTTTTATATTAACAGCCTGAAACTACATAGTAATAATCTTCTGAAACAATAAATAATCTTCACACATGGAACCTTGTCCTCAATGATTCGAAGAAAAATGTTCGAAAAAGTATACCAAACAAGAATATTATTGATTTATTGAGCACTTTCTTTGAGGCTCTTTCCCTAATAAAGCATTCCGTTCCATAAAATATTTGTGTAAGATGGGAAAAGAATCATAACTGGCTTATCAAGCGCCCTCAAAATTGTTTTTGCCACCGTAGGAAATTCAGTATCGAGAATCATTATATGAAAACAATTATAGGATAATTAGCATTGAAATAACTTATGAAACATATTGAAGGAATTAATGTAAAAACTAAACAAACTACAAGGGCCACTTTCAGACCACTTATAATTATGGACAAATAAAGTTTACGTAGTTAAAATCTTCAAATTCCCTTGGTATCTTAATACCTTTGGCGATATTGTTGAAGACCTTAACGTCTTCGAAATCTGTTAAAATGTTCAGAATTATATAGCAAAAACTATACAACTTGTCCATTAAACGACTATAGGATATATGTATTATATAACCCAATACAGCACTAGACTATCCAATAATTATTTTGATTATCAAATCCTTTATTAATACATTCTGAAGGATATCTGACTCGTAACACACCTTATTTTCCGTGCACTTCAGTCAGATCTTCGCCTCCTGCCGATACGCATATTCGTCCTAGGTCCAGGTCTCCTCCTGCCATTAGCTATCCTATACACCTATAGAAATTACTACCTGAACAACTTAGATTTGTTCGTCTTATTTCCCACTTTAATCCGAACCGTCAATTTGAAATTCGAAGATTTACTTTTCCTGTCGATAAGCCAATGCAATTAAGAGGAAGAAATCAGGTATATGGGCCCATGAGAACCGAAGAGCAATCTGTATTATCAACGTTAGATGGTGACATCTTTGCAATCGTGGAGGATAGTATAATTCTCCGGGGAATGTTTATTAAAAAAATGAACATTCAAAAACGGGCAAAAATAAACATGAACATCAAGAAAATTACAGAAATGACCCCAGAAGAAATTCGTGAAACTCCATTAGGCAGTGCTTCACCAATATCAAAATGCTTTAAATTTGTAATTGTAAAGGACATTCCTCCAAGACATTAATTTAAGATACAAAAATGCAAGACTGAAATATTATATTGTATGTGATCCGAAGAAGGATCTAAATGTTACAAGTAACTGGTAATTAGAATAAAAAGTTAATACATAATAGTTTCCCAGGCTTAAATCTTTCTTGAATGCCCTTGCCTCTCTTTAATGAAAATAGATCCGAAGAAATTCCTTTTTATTCTCTCACAAAAATATGTGGGACAATTGCAGACCTAGTAATGGAGAAATCGTAACAATATGACAATATGTGTTGGAAAGGGATTATTTTCATTACATATTTTTCTATGAATAGTTTGATGATATATTTACATGCGTTGCTGAAAAAACAGTTGATGATCTATTATATTTCTCAATTGCATTCTAACCTAATAAATTCATAAAACTGGCTGGCCAATAATTTAGCGATAATTCGCTTTATAAATATATTCATTAGGAGGAGGTCGGAACATATCAACAATGTAAATTCTTAAATTTACAGCAAGAAGTTGTACGTTTTTGATTATAAAAATGGAGTGATTATACAGTTTGCTAATGAACTTTCGATATCTTTCATGAGTACTTTCTTAAGATTTTAGTCCCTGTAGAATTTATGCACACAAATGATTTTGCTACATGTTTTTTCTTTTAACAAAGACATCATACCTTTTAATTCTGAAATATATGTCATATACTGCATACCATGTCCGTGTCATTTCCACTCTAGCGTACCGTCGCCACATTCCGAGCCAAGACATTCCCGATGATAGCTGCAGGGCGTGTCGTGCACACCCGAAGCATCTAGGACACATACTATCTAGTTATCCAACTCATGCGGGAATGACCTACATTCAAAGGCACAATGCGGCACTAAGAGTTCTTTATTACCATCTCTATCACTATCACGGCATCAGTGCAATTATAGCTCCGCTAAACGCTCCTAGGGAAATAGAGTCAATTGTCGAGAATGAGAAGTGTCGGATATACTGGAGTTTCATATTCTCGACAATTATTTCTGTTGTGCACTCGAGCCCTGACGCAGTTCTGCTTGACTTCGAGAAACGAACC
>JAABKJ010075445.1:70519280-70723075 GCA_011634705.1 Andricus grossulariae | reverse complement strand
CATCATAGCCAAGGAGAATGAAAAGAAAGAGATCAGGGAGTTGCGACGGTTATACGCGGAATATTCTGTTAAACTAATCGTCCTGATCATCGGCGCTCTTGGAAGTGCTAAGGTTTCACTGGTTGATCGCCTGAAAAGCATCCCTGCGTGTCAAGAAAATGCTGAGACACTTTGCGGGGAAAATGCAGAAGGCGGTCGTCCTTGGGTCGCTCCGTGTCCTCAGGGTACACGAGACTTTTGCCATATCATCGTATTGAATTCGCCGCAGGCTGGCCTACCATCTCACGGTTGTGAGACGTGGTTACAGATGAAATTTCACCGCGATTTCGCTGGGAGTAATTTTAAAAAAAAAACGAATTTCGTACGGAATATTGAAAATTGTAAATATATAGTTGAATTCTGATCCAGCTAGTTTAATTTTGTACCGAATTTGAATTTTTTCAACTTTTTTTAATTTTTAAGAAAAAAATATGAATAGTCTACAAAGAAGCTAATTTTTTAACCCCATAATATGAATTCTCAACAAAAAATAAATTCACGAACAAATAGTTGAATTTTCAACTAAACGGATGAATCATCAATCAAAACGGATTAAGTTTTAACCAAACAGTTGCATATTTTTGAAAATGATCTTTTTGAATTTTGACGTGATTAAAAAATTTCTTAAAAATAGTTGAGAAATATATTTGATATCTAATAAAAATTTCAATCGATATTTCTCAATCTATGAAAAAAAGATTTTTTTTTCTATTTTTTTGAAAATTTTTAAAATGCTGAAAAGCATATAACTTTTTTAATTTTCATAGAAATTAAAAATGATATTGAGATAATTTGCAAGTCTTTTTGCGTGTATCAAAAACGTGGACGAAAATTTTCAAAATTTTTCAAAATGTTGTTTCAAATTTAAAAAATGCTATATCTTTTTGAATTTTAATCGATTTGAAAAATTTAACTGCCATAGTTTTGAAACATATTTACTATTTCGTACAAATTTAGAATAAAATTTATCAATCTATTAGAAAAATAATTTTTCCTACTTTTTTTTTATTTTAGAAAGAATTCTTATCGAAAGAATTTTTTCTTAAGATTCTGGAAAATTTTTTAATTAATTTTTTGCTTGAAAAATTAATTTAAAGAAAATATTTGAGAAGACTTTAAATGATTTCCTAAAATTTCGGATTAGAATATAAAAGATCTTTCAAATCAAAATTTTTCAGTTTTTCAAAATAAAAAAAAAAATTCAAATAAGTTTAAGAGATATCTAGAAGTTTTGAAAGGATACAAAAATAATTTTATTCAAGACAAAATGTAAATTTTTGGAGATTTCGAACAAAAAATTTAGAAACTTTTCAAGAATCTTGAAAGGTTTCAAAGGAATAATTTTTTTTTTAAGATTTCTAGGAAAAACTGATATGATTTTTTATTTTAAAACATTTATTTTAAGAGAATATTTGAAAACGATCCAAAAGAAAATGTAGCAGTTTTTCGAAGATTTTGAAAGTTTATCAAAGAATGAGAAATTTTCTTATGATTCCTGGGAATATTTAAAGTGATTCTTTATTTTTAAACCCTAACTTTAAAAAAAAAATATTTGAAAAAATTATATCCGGAAGAGATGAAAAAAAATTGATGAGTAATTCAAGTCAGTTTAAAATATAGTTAGGAATTTTGAAAAGATTACAAATATTTAAAGATTTTGTGTACTCAAATTTTTCCTAAAATGTTGTCAAATCCTGTAAAAAAAATTTCTCTGAAACTTTCTAGATACTTTTTGGAGATACTAAGTTCAACTAAGTACTCAAATTTTCAACCGAAAAATATCTTTATTTCCCTACACTTATCCTAGTTTCACATTTCACATTTCCTCTCATTTCCCCTCGCTTCCTCCACTTTTTCTTTTACCATTTCGCCTTGATTCCTCCACATTCCCTCCGCTCATTTCCTTTCAAATCCCCTACTTTTCTCCCCTCATTTTCCCTCGCTTCCCCTAATTTATATCCCCTTATTTCCCTTCACTTTTCCTACTTTCACACCCCTTATGTCCTCTAATTTCCTCTACTTCTTCTTCTTCCCTCATTTCACCTCACTTCCCCATACTTTCTCTACTTTCCCTCCCTTAATTTTACCTCACTCCCCTTACTTCCTCTCTTATAATTTCTTTTCGATTACGCCAATTTGCCTTCCCTCAATTCCGTTCGATTTATCTACTTCATCTCCCCTCATTTGAATTTACTTTCCCTAATTTCGATCCCCTTATTTCTCCTCACACCCCCTACTACCCTGCCCCTTATTTCATCCAATTTCCTCTACATCCTCTCTCAATTTTGCCTCGATTCCCATAATTTTCTCTTCTTTTTTTCCCTCGCTTCCCTTCCTTCCCCACCTCGTATTTCCTCTACTTTCTACCTTATAATTTCATCTTACTTTTCCGCACTTCCCTCGTTGTTTCTGCTGACTTCTCCTACTTTCCCTTTCTTCATTTCCTCTCACTTCCCCTCCAATCATTTCGCCCCATTTCACTTCTATTCTTCTACTCTTCTCCCCCTCATTTCCTATCGCTTCCTCTTCTTTTTCTCTGCACATTTCCCCTCGCTTTCCCTACTTTTCATCCCAATACTTACCATCCCTTCCCCTACTTTCCCACGCCTCATTTCCCCTAATTTTCTCTACTTTCTCCCCTGATTTGACCTAACATCCCATCCGCTTATTTCCCCCCACTTTCCCTTCTTTCCCCACCCTTCCCCTACTTCCCCATCCTCATTTCCCCTAATTTCCTCTACCACCTTTTCTTCATTCTTCATGTTGTTCTCGCATCAATAAAAATTCTATTATTTGGTTTGAAATTTATTTATTTGAATTGAACTGTTTTGTAGAGATCAACTATTTTGTTAACAATTAAACTATTTTTATCAAAATTAAACTAATTGATGAAAAATTAAACCATTTGGTATAAGATACACTTTTTCGTTATAAAATCATATTTTCGGGTTGGAAATCCAACTACTAACTTAGAAGTTGAACTTACGAAATTTATGGAATTGATTAAATGCATGGAATTAATGAAATTCGCAGAATTCGAAGAATTCATCGAATCAATGGAATTTAAGAACTTCGAGGAAAAAAAGAAATTTTCAACAAAATATATAAATTTTTAAACAAAAAGTTGAATTTTCAACACAGAATATCAATTTTCTACAAAAAATAACGAAGTTTTAATAAATGGAATCAATTTTCACCCAAAAAGTTGAATTTTTAAACTAAGAAGATCAATTTTAAACAAAAATAATATAATTAAATTAACTTAAAACAATTAATTTTTCAATAAAAAAACTCATGTTCTACAGTTGAATTTTCTACCAAACTATTAAATTTTCAAGACAAAAAGACTAATTTTCTATAAAAAACAATTACATTTTAAAACCAAAAATATAAAAATTTTCAATAAAGAAGATAATTTACAATCAAATAGTGAAATTTTAAGTTAAAAAATTAGTTTTTAACCCAAAAAAGAAATTTTCAACAAAATATATAAATTTTTAAACAAAAAGTTGAATTTTCAACACAGAATATCAATTTTCTAAAAAAAAACCAATTTTTAATAAATGGAATCAATTTTCATGCAAAAAGTTAAATTTTGAAACTAAAAAGATCAATTTTAAACAAAAATAATCTAATTAAATTAATTTAAAACAAATAATTTTTCAATAAAAAAACTTATGTTCTACAGTTGAATTTTCTACCAAACTGTTAAATTTTCAAGACAAAAAGACTAATTTTCTATAAAAAACAATTACATTTTAAAACTAAAAATATAAAAATTTTCAACAAAGAAGATCATTTACAATCAAATAGTGAAATTTTAAGTTAAAAAATTAGTTTTTAACCCAAAAAAGAAATTTTCAACAAAATACACACATTTTTAAACAAATAGTTGAATTTTCAACCCAGAAAATTAATTTTCTACGAAAAAGGCAAGTTTTCAACAAATTAAATCAACTTTGAACCAAATAGTTTAATTTTTGAACAAAAAGATCAACTTTTGAACAAAAACAATGTAGTTGAATTTTAATTTAAAAAAACTAATTTTTAATAGAAAAATTGAACAGGTAAATTTGAAGTTAAAAAATTAGTTTTCAATACAAAAAATAAGTTTTTAACAAAATATACAAATTTTTAGCCGAATAGTTTTCAAAAAGTTATATTAAATTTTAAATAAATAGTTGCTTCTTTAACCACGATGAATATTTTTTACCATAAAAGATGAATTTTTAACATAGCATATGTATTTCTGAATAAAATGTTGAATTTATAAACAAAAAGATTCATTTTCTACCAAAAAAGACGAATTTTCAATAAATGAATTCAATTTTAATCCAAATAGTTAAATTTTGAAACTGAAAAGAATAATTCCGAACAAAAATAATATAGTTGAATTAATTTGAAAACAAATTTTTCCAATAAAAAAACTAATGTTCTACAGTTCAATCTTCTACCAAACTGTTAAATTTTCAAGACAAAAAGACGAATTTTCTTTAAAAAACAATTAAATTTTCAAATCGAAAATATAAAGTTTTAACGAAGAAGATCATTTAGAATCAAATAGTGAAATTTAAAGTAAAAAAATTATTTTTCAACCAAAAAATGAAATTTTCAACAAAATACAAAAATTTTCAAACAAATAGTTGAATTTTCAACCGAGAAAATTAATTTTCTACCAAAAAAGACAAGTTTTCAATAAATTAAATCAACTTCTAACCAAATAGTTTATTTTTTAAACAAAAAGATCAATTTTTAAACAAAAACAATGTAGTTGAATTTTAATTTAAAAAAACTAATTTTTAATAAAAAAAATGGAATAGTTAAATTTTAAGTTAAAAAATTAGTTTTCAACAAAAAAAAAGTTTTTAATAAAATATACAAGTTTTTAACCGAATAGTTGTTAACAAACTATATTCAATTTTAATCAAATAGTTGCTTCTTTAACCAAGAGGATTATTTTTTTCCTTAAAAGACAAGCTTTTAACAAAACATATGTATTTCTGAATAAAATGTTGAATTTATAAACAAAAAGATTAATTTTCTACCAAAAAAGACTAATTTTCAACAAAAGTAAATCAATTTTCATCCAAACAGTTGAATTTTCAAACTGAAAAGATCAATTTTAAACAAAAATTGAATTTTCTACCAAACTGTTAAATTTTTTATACAAAAAGAAGAATTTTCTATATGAATCAATTACATTTTCAACAAACAAATAAAAATTTCCAAAATAGATGTATTTTTAACCGAATAGTTAAATTTTCAACCAAAAAAAAATAAATTTTCTATCAAAATTATGAATCTAACTAAAAAATCTAATTTTTAAAAAATTCGTTCAACTTTTAAACAAGGAGTTGAATTTTCAACCTGAGAAGATTAATTTTCATTAAAAAACACTGTAAAACTAATTTCTGTTTGTATGCTTCAAAATTTTTCATTATAAATAATATTTTTGATCAATTTTGTAAAAAAAATTCCCAAATAAGTAATTTTATTTCATAATCAAATTTATTTTCAAAATTTTCTAAACCTTATTGATAAAAGAGTAAATTTTATCTTTTTAGCAAACGGTACACGTAAAAAAATTATTCAGCATTGATCTAAAATAAAATTACCGGTACCGACAATAAGATTTCTGGGAATGTATAAAATGATTTAGGTTTTATTCAGAAAAATTAATTTTAAGTTTTGAAGATTTCAAAATGTGTCAAAAAAGTATCTATCCGGAAGATTTTAAGATTTTTTTTTTGTATTTTGGATGTTTTTAACAAAGTATTGGATACCCGAATTATTGCAAAAGTTATTTAAAAGTTTTAGAACTTTAGAAAAGATTCGAAAAAAAATTTAAATCTTGAGAAGATATTTTTAGAAGTTCGGAAGATAAATATCTCTTAAACTGACTCGAAATATTCCTAAAATTTTGAGAAATCTTTTAAAATAGAAAAAAAAATCCCGTAACCCTTCCAGATATTTTCGAGATTTCTAGAAATATTTTGAAATCATAATAATATTTTAAAACTTTTTCAGAATTTTTTTAAAATTCAGTTTTCAAAATAAAAAGCAATAAAAAATTGTCCCAGGAATCTCAAGAAATTTTTTTATTTTCTTGAAACCTCTCAAACTTCTTAAAAAGGGTTGAAATTTTTTTCGAAATCTTCAAAAATTTACATTCTGTTCAACATGTTTGAAAATCTTATCAAGCTCAAAATCCTTTTCTTAACCATTTTCAAAACTTTTGAACCTTCTAAATATCTTTCAAAATTCTTCAAATTCTTGAAAAATTTTTCTTGAAATTGTAAAAAATTAAAAAACTTGCATTCAAATCTTTTAGATTCTTTTTTGTAAATTTTGAAATATTGTTATTTATTAAAATTTTTTTCAAATATCTTAAAATCAATTCTTCAAAATTAAATATCAGTTTAAATTATACCATGAATTATGAAAAATATTTTTTATCATCGTGAAACCTTTTGAAATTTTTTTTTCCAAATTTTTTATAAAATTTTGCAATCCTACTAGTAGAAAGATTTTCCCTGAAAATCTTTCCCATTCTTTTTCAAAATGTTGGAAAATAATTTAAAATCTTTTAAAATGTTTATCAATTTTCTCTTGAAATTGATTTTCAAAATAAAAAACCAGTATAAATTTTCTCGCAAATTCAAGAAAGGTTTTCTATTTTCTTGA
This sequence comes from Andricus grossulariae, assembly GCA_011634705.1. Taxonomy (NCBI): domain Eukaryota; kingdom Metazoa; phylum Arthropoda; class Insecta; order Hymenoptera; family Cynipidae; genus Andricus; species Andricus grossulariae. The sequence continues at coordinate 70,716,352 of JAABKJ010075445.1, read as the reverse complement.
AGCTTTTAAACTTCTTAAAAAGCTGCGACATTTTTTTCTAAATCTTCAAAAATTTACATTTTGTTTGGAAAATTTTTTAAATATTCTCAAATTTCAAATTATTTTTTTGACTATTTCCAAAACTTTTGAATGTTCTGAATATCTTATAAAATTTTCATAAAATTCTGAAACATTACAAAAATTGTCTTAAAATCCTCCTGAATCTGTTATGACGATTTTAGAAATATTTTGTTATCTTTTAAAATGTTTTCAAATATTCTCTTAAAATTGACGTTTTAAAATAAAAAATCAGTTCAAATTTTCCCATGAATTCTAAGAAATTTTCTTTATCATAGTGAATCCCTTCAAAATCCTTAAAAAGGTTTAATTTTTTTCTTCCAAATATTCAAGAATGTACATTTTCTAAAACTTTTGAAATATTTTCAACTTTTAAATTATTTTGGAATATTTTTATAATTTCTAAATATTTTGAACTTACTCGAATTTAGTGTTATTCTTTGTAATTTTGCTAATTGAAAGATTTTGCTTGAAAATCTTTCCCGTCCTTTTTCGCAAATTTAGAGAATATTTTAAAATCTTTCGAAATCTTTTTTAAGAAAGTATTTTCATTTCCTCGAAGCCTTTTGAACTACCTAAAAACCTTTTCGATTTTTGAAATCTTCAAAAATGCCATGATTATTATTATATTAATTAGATAACCTTACATTTCTCATAAACTGTAAGTTTTCATTTCAAAGAGTTGAAGACCTATGTTCCACTGATTATTATTATTATTACTATTAAATTATTGAATACATATTATTTGGATAACATGATTGATATTTCAACCAAAAAAGATTTGAATTCAAAATAAAAAATATCTGAATTAATGCCAAAGAAGACAAATTTTCAACAAAATAGCTGAATTCCCAAAAAAAATTAATTTTTACTAGTTGCATTTTAAACCAAAAAAAGATAAGGTTTTTAAAAAAACGACAAATTTTCTATAAAATAGTTCAATTTTTAACACGAAAATATAAATTTTCAATGAAAAAGATGCATTTTCGACCAAAAAATACTAATTTTCAATCAGTTGCATTTTTAACCGTGAAACACAAATTTTTAACAATATAGTGGAAACCTCAGCAAAAAAAGATTAATTTTTAACCCAAAAAGACGAAGTTGCAACCAAATAGTTCACATTTTTTTTTTAAAGATTTTTCAGTCGTGGAAGAAAAAAAAGTTCACCCAAATTATTATTTTGGGGAGATAAATAATTTAAAATACAAAATAAAAATCTCTACCAAACATTTCTTCTTCAAGATCATTTTTTTCTAAAGTTAAATTAATATATAATTTTCCTAAGATTCTCGAAAAAATTCAAATTTTTTTTTAAGCTTCCAGATATGTCGAAAAGGCATATTTTTTATTTTTTAGGATTTTGAAAAATTTTAGGAAAAATTCAAGCCAGTTTTAAAGATATTTGGGACTTTTTGAAGTTTTGAAGATAAAAAATGTCTTAAATTGACTTGAAATATTCCTACAATTTTGAAAAATCTTTCAAACTTAAAAAAATTGCCCTTAAATCTTCTAAATGTTTTCGAAATTTGTAGAAATATTTTTAAATTATAATATTTTGAAATATTTTGAAACTAATTCAAATTTTCTTAAAAATAATTTTTTCAAAATAAAAAGTAATTACAAATTATCCAAGGAATCGCAAGAAATTTTTTCATTTTTTTGAAACCTCTCAAACGTCTTAAAAAGCTTCAAAATCTCTTCTTGGAAATCTTCAAAAGTTGACATTTTGTTAAAAAAATATGGAAATCTTTTCAAACCTAAAATAATTCTTTAACCATTTTCAAAACTTTTAAACCTTCTAAATATCTGTTAAAATTCTTCAAATTCTTCTATTTATTTTTCTTGGAGTTCTGAAAAATTAAAAAACTTGCCTTCAAATCTTCCAGATTGTATTCTGACTGGGTGGATTGGACCAAAAAAAAAGGTGTACACAGATTTCAAACATTCCCGTGATTTCAATCGAATAAAAAAAATTTAAGAAAGATTTTACAAATATTCCAAAAAATTCATAGAGATTTAAAAAGATTTTAAGAATTTCAAAAAGGGTGCAACACATGAAAATTTAAAGGTTTCAACAAATTTCAAAGATTTTAAACGATTTCAAATTTTTTTACAAGATTTCACAAAGATTAAGAATATTCCAGTGATTTCAAAAGAATACAAAAGATTTCACAAATATTTCGAAGAATTCACAAGGATTTCAACAGATTTCAAGAATTTTTAAGATTTCAACAAGTGTGCAGCACACCATATTTCAAAGATTTCAAAATATTTCAAAGATTATAAAAAACGGTTTCAAATTTTCTTTCAAGATTTCAAATATTCTAGTGATTTCAAACAAATACAAAAGATTCCAGAAAGATTTCAGAAATATTTCAAAGAGTGCATAAGGATTTCAAAAGATGTCAATAATTTTAAAAAATTTCATGAATTTCAAAGATTTCAACAAGGGTGTAAAAGGGTGCAAACATTTATTTAATCAGATTTTAAAGATTCAAAAATATTTCAAAGATTAAAGAAATATTTCAACAATATTTCACAGATTTCATAAAGATTTCAAAAATGTTCACAAACATTAAAAAAATTTTACCGAAATTTTAAAAGATTCCAAAAGATTTCTCAACGATTTCACAGAAATTTCAAGATTTCACAAAGAAAATCTTTGTGAAATCTTTAAAATATTTGTGAAATCTTTTGTGCTCATTTAAAATCATTAAAATATTTTTAATCTGTGTAAAATCTTTAAAAACGTTGGAAAGTTTTAAAATCTTTGAAAATGTTCGAAATCTTTAAAATTTGGTGTACACGCCTTTCTTAAATCTTTGAAATCCGTGCAATTTTTGTAAAATGTTCAAAATCCTTTTAAATATTTTAAAATCTTTTAAACTTTTTGAAACCTTTTGAAATCTTAAGTAATTTTTTGTAATCTGGTGTACACTCAGAAAACGAAATTTTCAACTAATAATTTTTATAATTTGTAAGTTGAATGTCACAAAAAAAGTATACTTTAACATTCTATATTAGCGGAGACGAAATAAAAAATTTATATAATTATTCACAACATAACTAAAAGATTTAAATTACTTTTCGAATTTCAATAAAATAACAAATTCAGGATAAATTCATAACATTTCAGAACAATTAAAATTAAAAGAATTCAAATAAATTGGAAAAAATTTAAAATTTTAAATAAAAACTTTTAAAAGATTTTTAAAAATCCATGATTAGAGTAAATTAAAAAATTGAAGAGAATTTCAAAGAATTTAAAAGAATTCAGGTTGAATTCGAAAAAAATTCAAATGAATTACAAAAAATATTTGAAAATCTATTCAAATCTTTGAAACCCTAGGAAATCCATCACTTCTTATGAATAAATTCTTTGAAATACATTAAAATCTTAAAAATCCCTCCAAATTATTGAAAACTATTAAAAATTTCTCGTAATCTTTAAAAATACCCTGAAATATTTCAAAAGAATTCAAAACAATTCAGAAATAGTTTTATTGAAAGAAAAGTAATTAATGTGATCTTTTCATTTAAAAAAATTATTAAAAATTGGTTATTTTTTGAAGTTACTTCTTACAGAAATTATTATAAATTTTTTTAAGGTTTGTCCGTGCTGTGAGGCCTGTTTATTCGGAATTTAATTTCCAAAATTTTTATTTCTTCCCGTATTAATTAAAATTTGGAATTTTTTCGCAGCTCGTCGGCTTTGCGAATCTTGTCATCGGAATGTGTTTCTACACCAACCTCTTCATTCCAATCCTGCTGAGAAAATTAAGACGCAAATTAAATCGTCGTCAGATTCCAGATGAGGAGGAAAGTATTATAAATGCAAGACCGGATGATTTAGAAGAAACTGATAAACCTTGACATTGACGATCAAAGACTCTAGTTTCAAGAATTCAAAAATTCGCACAATATTTCTTCAGCGCAATATATTTAGTTGACAAATTTCCCTGGAGGAATATTTATTAGGGTGGGTAGAAAAAAAAATTGAAAATCAATAAAGAGCCGTCCTAAACTACGTTTACATTTACGTTACAACATTCTATTATTTGGATGGAAATTAATTTATTTGGCTGGAAATTTATTTATTTTTTTTAAAATGCAACTATTTTGTCAATAAGTCATCTTTTTTGGTCCAAAATTTAACTAGTACTAATACTAATTAAACAATTTGGTAGGAAATTGAGCTATCTGGTCGACAATTCAATTTTTGTTGTTGAAAATTCGACTATTTTGTAACAAAATTCTCTTTGTTGGAATGAAAATGATTATTTTTCAATAAAAATGTAATTATTCCATTTTTAGTTGAAACATGATTTTTTTTTACTAAAAATTCAACTATTTGTTTAAAAATTCGTCTTTTTTTGTAGAAAATTAATCTTCTCGGTCGAAAATGTATGCTTTTTGTAAATTTGTGTTTTTTTTTTAATTAAAAATATTTGTTTTCAAATTAAAATCAAACTATTACAGTTTTTGTTAAAAAATGATCTTTTTAGTTGAAAAATTCAACTATTTGATTGAAAATTTATGTAATTTGTTGAAAATTAATTATTTTCTTGGTAGAAAATTAATCTTCTCTGTTGAAAATGTATGCTTTTTGTTAATTTTTTTTTTTTATTATTATTATTAAAAATATTGTTTGTTTTCAAATTAAAATTAAACTATTCCACTTCTTTTAACAAAGCAATTGAATTTTCAACCCGAAAATATGAATTTTCAAGCAAATAGTTGAATTTGTAAACAAATAGTCGAATTTTAAATTAAAGAAGATCAATTTTAACCAAAAAATAGAATAGTTAAACTTTCAACCAAAAAAAGCAAGTTTTCAACCAAAAAAAGAACTTTTAACAAAGCAATTGAATTTTCAACCCGAAAATATGAATTTTCAAGCAAATAGTTGAATTTGTAAACAAATAGTGGAGTTTTTAATCAAAACTGTTGCATTTTTAAACAAACAAGTTTAATTGTCAACCAAATAGTTGAATTTTCTACCACAATTATTGAATTTTCAACCCAAAAACACGAATTTTTAACAAGACAGTTGTTTTTTCATTGAAAAAATGAATTTTCAACCAAGAAGATTTTTTTTTTTCAAAAAAGACAAATTTTCAACAAAATACATGAATCTTCAACCAAATAGTTGTATTTTCAACTAAAAAAAGATCAATTTCCAGCCAAAAATGTTACTATTTTAGATAATGAGATTTTCGAAAACAAGAAAATTTAAAAACTGCCTACAATATTAAAAAAAAAATTAATTGAATTCTTCTCTTAATTTTTATGTTCAACAACGAAAACGTCTATAACTTTCAAACTTTACAAAATTGTGCTTTGATACGAGTATTTTACTGGGATAAATTTAGAAAAATTATTATTCAATGGAAAAATGGAAAATGACTGCTACTAAACAAAGTAGTTCAACTTTCAACCAAACAGTTGCATTTTAAACCAAAGAAGATGAAAATTTTACCAAAAGAGTTGAATTTTATTTTAAAAAACTAACTTTCTACAAAACAATTGAATTTTGAACCCAAAAATGTGGGCTTTCAAGAAAAAAGTTAATTTTCTACCAAATAGTTGAATTTTGACAAAAATAGTTTAATTTTTAACCAAATAGTTTAATTTTCTATCAAATTGTTGAATTTTCTAAAAAAAATTATCAACCCGAAAAAGACGAATGTTCAACAGAATAGTTGAATCGCCAAACAAAAAATGTGAATTTTCAACCAAACAGTTGCATTTTTAACCAAAGAAGAACACATTTTTACGAAACTAGATGAATTTTCAAACAGAAAATGAACTTTTCACAACAACAAAAATTGAATTTTAACACAAAAGTTAATTTTCTACCACATTGTTAAATTTTTAGCAAAAAATAAGAATTTTCCACAAACCAGTTGAATTTTCCACCCGAAAATATGGAATTACAACAAAAAAGTTTACTTTCTACCCCACTGCTGAATTTTCAAGCAAAAAATAAGAATTTTCTACAGAACTTTTAAATTTTCAACTCGGAAAATGAAAAAGTTACTTTTCTACCACATTGATGTATTTTCAACAAAAATTTATAATTTTCTACAAAATAGTTGAATTTTTAACCCGAAAATATGAAATTTCAACAAAAAAGTTCTAAATAAAATGAAAATAGTTGAATTTTCAACCAAATAGTTAAACTGTCTATAAAACAGTTGAATATTTAATCAAACAGTTACATTTTCAACCAAATAGTTCAACTGGCAACGAAATAGTTCAATATTTAACCAAATAGTTGAATCGCCAACAGAAAAAATATTAATTTTCAACCAAACAGTTGCCTTTTTAACCAAAGATGAAATTTTTACCAAAATAGATGAATTCTCAAACAAAAATTGAACTTTCTACAAAAAAAACGAAATTTCAACCCAAAATCATGAAGTTTTAACAAAAAAGTTAATTTTCTACCACAATGTTGAATTTTCAAGCAAAAAATAAGAATTTTCTGCAAAGCAGTTGAATTTTAAACCAGAAAACATGAAATTTCAATAAAAAAGTTAATTTTTAACCAAGTATGTAGTTGAATTTTCAACCAAATTGTTAAATTCTCAATAAAATAGTTGAATATTTAACCAAATACTTCAATTTATAGTTTAATTTTCAAATAAATAGTTCAGTTTTCAGCGGAATTGTTGAATATTTAAACAAATAGTTGCATCGCCAATCAAAAAATATTCATTTTCAACTCAACAGTGCATTTTTAACCAAAGAAAATGAAATTTTTACCAAAAGAGATAAAAAAAAACTTTCTACAACAAAATTGAATTTTCAACCCGAAAATATCGAGTTTCGACAAAACAGTTCATTTTCTACCCCATTGTTTAATTTTCAAGCAAAAAATAAGAATTGTCTACAAAACAGTTGAATTTTCAACCGGAAAATATGAAATTTTAATAAAAAAGTCAATTTTTTACCAAATTTTTAAATTTTCAAGCAAAAAATAAAAATTTGCTACAAAACAGTTGAATTTTCAACCCGTAAATAATATGTTTTAATATAAAAGTCAATTTTCTACCACACTGTTGAATTTTCAACCAAAAAATAAGAATTTTGTACAAAACAGTTGAATTTTTAACCCGAAAACATGAAATTTCAACAAAACAGTTTATTTTCAACGAAATAGTTGAATTTTCAAACAAATAGTTAAATTGTCAATGACATAGTAGAATATTCAACTAAACAAATGTTAATTTTCAACCCAACAGTTGCATTTTTGACAAAAAAAATGAAATTTTTACCAAAAGAGATGAATTGAGAAAAAAAATTTCTAACAAAAAATTAATTTTCAACCCGAAAATATCGAGTTTCAACCAAACTTAATTTTCAACCCCACTGTTGAAATTTTAAGCCAAAAATAAAAAATTCCTATAACACAGTTTCATTTTCAAACCGAAAATATTAAGGTTTAACAAAAACGTTAAGAAGAAAAATGTTAAAAATAGAGATTTTTCCCTTTCATCTCAATGATAATGTTACAGATTAATAATTTCCCTTTTTGAGGACATAATTAAAAAATCCTTCCTTTTATCTCAAAAAAATTAAAAAAATTTTTTAAACTTTAAAAAAATAATATATTAATTTTTTCTCCCAACACAATACAAAATGTTCTAAAGAAAAACATTTCCTCGTCCAATTAAAAATATTTAAAACAAAAATGTTCTCCGTTCAAACTCAATGAAAATGTTAAAAATTAACAATTTCCTTTTTACAATTCAGAAAATTGAAAACGAAAAAATCCTCCCTTTCATTTAAAATTAAAAAAATATATAATCTTACAAATTAACAATTGCCCTTTTCCATTTCAAAAAATAAAAATAAAAGTTTTCTCATTCATCAAATTTTTTTTAAAGTATGTAGATTTTATCTTCTCAAGTCATTAAAAATTATATAAACAGAAAAATTGTCTTGTCCAATAAAAAAATCAATAAAAAAAATGGCTTCATCCAGTTAAAAAAAAAAATTAAAAACAATAATTTTCTGCGTTCCAACACAAGGAAAATATTTTAAAAAGAATTTTCCTTTTTTTTTTTGTTGGAAAATTGAAGATAGAAAAATCCTCTCTTTCATAGAAAAAAAAAATATATAGATTTTGTTGTCTCCGTTCCAACTAATAAAAATCTCAAAAATTAACACTTTTTCGTTTTGTAAGAAAATACTTGAAAATAAAAAATTTCTCCCTTTCATCTTCAGAAGAAAAACGTTAAAAATAAAGGTTTTTCCTCTTTAATCTGAATGATAATGTTACAAATTAATAATTTCTTTTTTTTTCATAACAAAATATAAAAATCCTACCTTTGATCTAAAAAAATAAAAATATATTGATGTTTCCCGCACAACACAATAAAAATTTTATGAATAAAAAAATTGCCTCGTCCAATTAAAAAACAAAAATTAAAAACAATAATGTTTTCCGTTCAAAGTCAATGAAAATGTTAAAAATTAACAATTTCCCTTTTCCAATTCAGAAAATTGAAAATGAAAAAATCCTCCCTTTCATTTAAAATTTAAAAAAAAAATAGGTTTTCTCATCTCAACTCATTAAAAATGTTATAAACAGAAAATTTACCTTGTCCTTTTTTTTAGAAAATTTAAAATAGAAAAATCCTCTCTTTCATAAAAAAAAAGAATAATATATAGATTTTCCCCTTTTAACTCAATAAAAATATTATAAAAAAGAAATTGCCTTCAATAAAATTTTTTTTTAAGTTGTCTGTTCCGACTCAATAAAAATCTTAAAAATTAACAATTTCCTTCATCCAATTCAGAAAATTGAAAATAAAAAATGCCCTCTTTCATCTAAAATTTGATTTAAAAAAATATATAGATTTTCCCCTTTCAGTTTAATAAAATTTTTATTTTTATAATAATACAAATTAATAATTTCCCTTTCTTGAGAACATCATTAAAAAATCCTTCCTTTTATCTCAAAAATTAAAAAAAAAAAATTTCAACTTTAAAATAATAATATACTGATTTTTCCCTCTCAACACAATAAAAATTTTGTAAAGAAAAAAATTTCCTCGTCCAATTAAAAATATTTAAAACAAAAAATTTCTCTGTTCAAACTCAATGAAAATTTAAAAAATCAACAATTTCCTTTTTCCAATTCAGAAAGTTGAAAATGAAAAAGTCCTCCCTTTCATTTAAAATTAAAAAAAAAGTATAATCTTACAAATTAACAATTTCCCTTTTTCATTTCAAAAAATTAAAAATAAAAGTCTTCCCATTCATCACATTTTTTTAAAAGTATGTAGATTTGGCCTTCTCAAGTCATTGAAAATTATAAAAACAGAAAAAATACCTTGTCCAATAAAAAAAGCAATAAAAAAATGGCTTCATCCAATTAAAAAAAAAAATTAAAAACAATAATTTTCTGCGTCCCAACACAATGAAAATACTTTTAAAAGAATTTCCCTTTTTTTTAGAAAATTGAAAATAGAAAAATCCTCTTCTTCATAAAAAAAATAATAATATATAGATTTTCCCCTTTCAACTCAATAAAAATATTATTAACAAGAAATTGCCTCCAATTAAATTTTTTTTTTCTTCAAATTGTCTGTTTGGAAATGGAAATTTTCATTGAGAACTCAATGAAAATTTCCATTTCCAAAAATGAAAATAAAAGTCTTTCCATTCATCAGTCTTTTTTTTAAGTATGTAGATTTTCCCTTCACAACTCACTAAAAATGTTATAAACAGAAAATTTACCTGGTCCTTTTTTTTCTTTAGAAAATTGAAAATAAAAAAATCCTCTCTTTCATTCAAAAAAGAATAATGTATAGATTTTCCCCTTTCAACTCAATAAAAATATTATTAACAAGAAATTGCCTCCAATTAAAATTTTTTTTTCTTCAAATTGTCTGTTCCAACTCAATGAAAATTTCCATTTCCAAAAATGAAAATAAAAGTCTTTCCATTCATCAATCTTTTTTTTAAGTATGTACATTTTCCCTTCTCAACTCACTAAAAATGTTATAAACAGAAAATTTACCTGGTCCTTTTTTTTTCTCTTTAGAAAATTGAAAATAAAAAAATCCTCTCTTTCATTCAACAAAGAATAATGTATAGATTTTCCCCTTTCAACTCAATAAAAATATTATTAACAAGAAATTGCCTCAAATTAAAATTTTTTTTCTTCAAATTGTCTGTTCCAACTCAATGAAAATTTCCATTTCCAAAAATGAAAATAAAAGTCTTTCCATTTACGATCTCGTTGCGAGAACAGTAAGGCATCAGTTCGAATTCAAGTGAAAAAATATGAAACAAGGGAAGGTGTGTGCCACTTGCGATGAACAAATAAGAATTTTGATAATTTATGTGCCGAAAGATAATAGTTTCAATAAAAAATAACTTCTTTTTTCAATAATAGAAAAAAAATGTAATAATTTTCCATTTCACACTCTTAGATTTTGCTCTATGTATAATAAATAAATGAAGTTGCACATTAAAGTACGAAGTTGCAAACTACAGTATTTGGTCCTGGTTCTTCAATATTTGTGTAATCATCGGAACCTAAAGACATCAGACTCTTCTTCCTGAAACATCTCTGCAATTGAAAACTTATCTGCTAATTGTTGGTGACAAAAAAAATTTACAGTGTATATATTTTCATTGTATTAAAGTATACCATAAACATCCTTTGATTCTACAGTGTCGACCAGGGTAATACGTTAAGTAGGGGGGACAAAAGAAATTTTGTTTATTCCAAAGGTCTCTGGTCCTAAAAATGTATGCTCGATGCCAGTTACTCAGAGGCAAAGGTACAGATTAAATAACAATATTTTGATAACGCCGGCAGGAAATGCTGGCTTTTCGACGCAGTGTATATCGGGCTGGATGTACGTAACCTGTTCCGAAACGGTGTTAAATATCAGTTACAAAAATACTTTATTTAGCTGCTGTGTTTGGGCACTTTGGACAAGATAACTTCTTCTCTCTGTTGCGCTTGCGTATTTTGATTTATAATTACTTTCCAGGAATGCTGCAATTATTACCTCGCTGCATGATGATCTGACGCTTGACAAACAGAGTGTTAGCAGTCAATAGTGAGTCACAAATTAACATAAATCGCCAAAATTGCCGGCAAATTTTCGTTTATGGTTTTTCGTATCAAAAATTAACTGCACTTGTTTCAAAGAATATGTGCTGAAAGTAGGCAGTTGCATCTCTTGTGAATTTTACAGTACTTGCCATCAGCTGATTTGCCATAAATTCCAGCTTGTCTGCGGCTCGCTTTCATCACGCCTTCAACTTGTCTACAACTCCCCTTCGATTCATCTCTGGTTCGTACGATAAACTTCATTCTCATGTGGAACTGCCTACTACGTTCACATTAGTAAATTACTTTATACATAATGCATTTTTTATACACAGTGTAGAGAATAGATAAGAAAAAAGCGTAACCAAACTATGCCAGATACGAGATAGTATCGTTGAGCAAAATTATTCATCTAAAAAATTACTATAAATTTTCTGAAAGTAATTTTTTTACACAACACGTAGTTTTTACTTTAAGTTTAAAAGGATAGCATTGAAAATGAAAAATGGAATGTGCCTGTGCAGCTGACAGATTAGAAATTAATATTACGATGAAAAATGTTCTAGGAAGCTGCAGGGACATTTTCAGCTTCATCATTTAAAATTTCTTATTTTTTAAAAAAGTTGTTCACGAAAATTTGATCAAAATTTTTTTCACATAAATCATGAACCTTTTTGTATAATTGCTACTTTATTTCAGTTCCCTAGCATTAATTTAGTTGGTCAGTATACAGTTAGATCTAATACGAATTCATATTTATCATTCGTTCATAGAAAGTATAACAGAAGTTCACATAAATTTCCAAAATAGTGCCTAGGTAAATGAGTCTATTATTTTGCTTACCTCCCACCTTAAAACCATTCACTGGGGTGTCAAATACACGAAAAAAAAAGATTCTGACTATTTACTATTAGAAAAGTGCATAACCGGACAGTAGACGCGTTGCTTGTTTATCATGCTGACGAATGGCAGGTTCAATATAGTATTTGTCGAACAAAAACAATATTTTAATCTAGTAATCTTGAGGAAAAGAATATTTTAAAAGTTGTTCAGGGAAAACATGATTTTGAAGTGACAAAATGAACTTTCTTCTATCTCCTGCGCTCTTTTTTACGACAAATATCAACCTTTTCTCCTTTATTTTGTACCGTGAGTGTACCAAATAAGTTTTACTTCGATGTCATAGTGTCGACCAGGATTTTGCGGACAATGCCCGAGCTGATACTGTATGGTCAAGGTATGTCCATGGTATACATTACGATGGGTTGAAGCAAAAATGTTCTTTAAATGTACGTCGTAAATTTTCTCTCGATATGTGAAATCAACATTCATGTTATCAATCTACACGTAAGGCCGCATATATTTAACAAATATATACCATAGTGTCTCATTAATTTCTGTTATTTCTTCTAGGACAACGAGGCACAAGGGATCCTAAGGTACTACCAAGTGCAGACAAACGAGCTCTTGATGCTCTAGCCCCCGATGACTTTTTAGAAAAATTGTTAAACTTTCAAACAAATAGTAAAATTTATAACTAGAAGGATAATCTTCGCGAGCAAACAACTGAAGAAAAAAATATATAAATACCAGGCAAATAAATTACTAACAAGAATATTATATTAGGATTGCCGGAAAAGTTTATTTTGAAAATTTGAAAAGCGAGAGTGCAAGCGAGAGAGAGAGTGAAAGCGAGAGAGAGAGAGAGAGAGAGAGAGTGAGAGAGCGTTGACGCAAACGCAAACGAATCTTAAACTACTCAAGCTATTACATAATCATTACTTACATATCTTTACGCTTCTAATTCAGGCGGGTTTCGTTTCCTTTTTCTTTCACTTCTCTCGTACCTCCATTTTGCTATTTTCTTGCATCCATTCTTTCATTCTTTCTCATTCGATGCCCTAGCACCCTCTAACTCCTTCATCCACTCTTCCCCCAATCCATCCTTGAAAACTTTAGTTTGTCTATTATTTAAAAAACCACAAATGCTTCCTCTATGAGGAAGCAAATACATTTGCTAACGGAAGGCAAAGTGCTTGTGAAATAAAAATAAAGTGGAAACACTCGAGATCGAATGCACAGCTAGTTTGGTAGAAAAGTAACCTTTTTGGTAGAAAGTTCAACTAACAGGTTAAAAATTCCAATAAAAATTAAAATATTTGGTTGAAAATTCATGTATTCTGTTAAAAATTGTTTTGTTTTTTTTTTGGTAGAAAATTAATTTCTTTGGTTGAAATTTCATTTCTTTGGTTGAAAATTAGTTTTTTTTTAATTAAAAATTAATTATTTAAACTAAAAATTAGCTATTCCATTTTCCGTTCAAAATTTGTTGTTTAATAGAAATTTAATCTTGTTGGTTAAAAACGTATTTCTTTAACTTCAAATTAAACTATTCTTGTGTTTGTTGTAACTTAATCTTTTTAAAATAATTTGATGTTAATTGTTTAATGTCTACTGGTCTAAAATCAATATTTTTTTAATCTGGATTTTTTAAAATGTAAAAAAATTGCTCTCAAGCTCCGCTGGGATGTTGATCTTTTTTAGCTGAAAATTCAACTATTCAGTTTAAAAGTTTTTTTTAAATGCATATGCATAATTTTAGTTGAAATTTCATTTCTTTTGTTAAAAATTTAACAAATGTTGTTGAAAATTCTCTTTTTTTTATGAAAATAATTTTTTGTACTTAAATTGTAGCTATTCCGTTTTTGCTAGAAAATTGGTCTTTTCAGTTGAAAATGCACTTATTTCGTTGAAAAATCGTATTTTTTAGTCGAAAATTCAATTATTTTCGTAGAAAATGCATATTTTTGTGTTGTAAATTCAACTTTTTTGTTGAAAATTCAACTATTTCGTAGAAAACTTACTTTTTGATTAAAATTCACTTTTTGATATTGAAAAGTCAAAATGAAATCTTTTTTGGATGAAAATTCAACTATTTTTATTTGTTGAAAATTTGTCTTTTCGGTTTAAAAATTAATATATTTTAGTAGAAATTGCAGCTTTCTTGGATAAAAATGCAACTGTTTACTTGAAAATTGATCTATTTTGTAGAAAATTTACTCTTTCTTTCATACTCACTTTTTGAGATTGAAAAGTCAAAATAAGATTGCTTTTAATGAAAATTCCACTATTTTTTTTAATTTGGTGTTTTGAATTAAAAAATTCATCTGTTTTAGTAGAAATTTCATCTTTCTTGGATGAAAATGCAACTGTTTGATGGAAAATTAATCTTCTTTGCTTTTGGATTCAACTTGCTTGTTGACCATTGATTATTTTAAATTAAAAATTCAACTACGTGGGTCAAAGTTGAACTACTTTTTTCAAATATTATTTCTTGAATGAGGGTTTATCTCTTTGATAGAAAATTAAACTATATTTTGAAAACTAATTTTTATGCTGGAAATTCATATTTTCTGTATGCGAATTCAATTTTTGTACAGAAAACTCGTCTTTTAGCTTGAAGGTTCAAAAACTGAGATGAAATTTTTTCTTTCATGTCTGAAAAATCCTTATTTGTTAAAAATTTGCCTTGTTGATTATAAAATTCATTTTTTTATTGAGAATTTATATTTTTAGTTTGAAAATTCAATTATTTTCTTGAAAAATTGATAATTTTGTTAATTCAAGTCTTTTGTTCAAAATTAATTTTCAAAAAACTAATAATAATAGTAGCGAACTTATTTAAAATACAAAATATTTAATACATCAAAAATACTTTTTCAAAATTTAACCAAGATTGAAAATTTACAGAAACCGGAAGTGCGTATAGATTTTGAGAATAAGATAAACGAACACATAGATGAAGCAACTTGGGAGACGCTTAGAATCAATGAAGATGTAGAGGGCGCGTGGACTATGTTACGGGATATCATTGTCAAAACTGCGATTGAAGTATGTGGTACGGCGGTTCTAGGAAGAAAATCTGGCGATGCATGGTGGGATGATGAAATAAAGGCAGCCCAACAGGAAAAGAAAAAAGCGCACGATAGAACGTTAAACATCAGAGGTCTTAGCGATGAGGAAAGAAGCAGACATGAAAATGATTACAGACACAAAAAGAAAAAAGTTAAACGACTAGTCAAGGAAAGTAAAAATAAAATCGGAACAGAAAAAGAGAAGAAATTTTAAAACGACTTCCAAGGAACCATGGAACTAATATATAAAGAGATGAGGAAACGTAAAAGTACAGAGTTTGTGAGCATAAGAAACAACAAAGGTGAAATGCTTCATGATACGGACGGGATAGCAGACGCTTTAAAAGACTCTTTTAAAGAATTATTAGGAGGCGAAGGTATAGGGCAACAGAACTCCGGCATGGAACATAATAAATTAGAAATCCCAATTGAGAAAGTCTGTGTCAATGAAGTTAGAAATATAATTAAGAACTTAAAAAATGGTACGGCTGCTGGTGTAGACAGTATTAGCGCTGAAATTCTTGAAAACGGTGGCGAGTACATACCTCACAGGTTGCACGAACTGATAAATTTATGTATCGAGACAAGACAAGTCCCAGACGATTGGAGAAACGCGATTATCGTGCCCTTTTTCGTAGCCTTATTCGTAGGGTAATGGAAATTACAGAAGAAAAGATATGGGAAGTCCAAGGTGGATTTATGCCAGGAATATTATGCACAGATCAGACATTCAGCTACAGACAGATCACAGAAAAAAGCTTGAGAGTAGGAAAGAAAGTTTTCTGTGCATTTGTTGACCTAGAAAAAGCATTTGAATCCCTTTCCACTAGTGAGAGATGCCGCTAGGTAGAGATGCCGCAGAGAGACTTGCCGCATGTGACATGATATGGACACTTCACGAAGCTGCTGCTAGTCAGTTGCGGTCCTGATGTACCTTTTTTAGTAGTTAATTTACGAGGCAGATGATCGCAGTATCTTGTAACTATTTTATTGCAAAGGTAATTCGCTCATCAAGAGAGCTCCTAGGTCGTATGGTTTTCTTGTCTTGTCGGCGTGGTTTGGAGCAGCAAAGTAGGTATTTCTTGGTGGTGGGGCGTTTTACCGGCCTAGGCCGTTAAAGTGCACTTCACCGTCCGCGGGAAATACGAATTATGTGCACGCGAATGCGCGTTTATTACTTTGACCAACGTGCAATGTTCTGCGCAGTACTTGTTTCTTTAAACTAACCTCAAACCTGAGACGTAATATCATGAGAAAACTCAGACACCGTACTCTTATTACATAAAATATCGTTTGTATCAAGACAACGAAGTGTTTTTACGGTCTCGCATGTTTGCAAAAACTCTTCTACGCCTCGGCTTCGACTTGTTTTTAAAAACTCACGCTCGGCTGTAAAAAACACGATTTCACTGCCTTTGTGCACAATATACTTTTACTAATTCGTTATAATTGAACACAACCTTTATTTGCAGTTCTTTGCCGCTCATGATCACAACCGCCATGCTTTGTCCGCTTTGAGCGAGATCGAGAAGCAAGGAGTGCGCAGTTGCTAACTGCGCAATTCCGTCGGTCACGACAACTTATATTTCTGTCACCATTTAGGAATTTTAGGAAACTATTTGTAATTTTTAGATATGTGTGAATAAAGTGCGTAGGGATCGTAGTATCACGAATGGGAAGCATAAATATTTTTATTGAATTACTTACGCTTTCCTCATACGGCTTTTCAATGATATTGGACGTGTGTGTAAAAGAAAACTATTCAGATGTACAAGTTAGTATCTGAGAAGTATAAACTCTCGCCGAACACTCGAAATTTTTTAATTACCGCCCCGAAAAATTGAGGAAAGCTGGTTTTATAAAAATAAGAAAAATGATTTTCTGACACAGTAATCAACACTGAAAATACTGTGTAAGAAAAAGATGCACAAATGCAATAATACCGACTTTCTTTCTACCAGCATTGCATTATAAATTTATACGTGAATGTATCACAATGGTTTCATTGTTTTGTTCTAGAAATTTAAAATGATGACGAAAGCAAAAGTTATTATTTTAGTTAAAATCCATAAAAATTAGAAAACAGAATTGGGCAGGTTGAGCGATTAAAATTATCACTAAATTCAATCAAAATAAATTATATTCAGTGACTCATACACAGCTCATTGATTAAAATTAAAATCATATAAATAAAAAGACAGGTTCACGATCATACAGGCACACATATACATACATAATACGACAGTTAATCATCATTGAGATTATAAAAATAACTAGTATAAAGAATAAAAGTATGAATTATTAGATGAATCAGATTTCAAATAAAAAAATTGTATATAGGTATCATAACTTATAGCATATTTTAAAGCATTTGTCTAAATCTCATGACAATTGTTAAAACAAAAAATCTAATGAAAATTCGAACATGTCAAAACAAATATGCGAGTCCATAAAATTGTTCAAGAATAAAAATGGTTGATTAAATACCGTTGAAATCAGCGGAGAAAGTGGCACTACTCTTTTCACCTAAATATCGTTAAAATGATTCTGGAAAATGGTGACCGCCAAATTTTGCCTCAGCTAAAACAATGGTGACTATGCCTCGACATCCTTAGAGAAATTAGCGTCTAGAATCAATCTTTTTCAGCAATGTCTCTTTTATCAGTTATAAGTACAAGTTCTTTAAATACCTATAAACAATATTGTGATAAAAATTCAAAAACGGTAACTACTCAAAATCCAACAATATTTAACTGTGGAAGAAAAGCTAAGATATTTTTGTACTGAAAGTCTTATATTTTGTGTTTTAAAACGGTATTTGTTTAAAATTATATAATAGAAAATTTAAAGTCATTTCAACACTTAAATGTCACCAACTCACAATTCTATTTTGAAGATAGTGTCTCATCTAGAATCTCTCAGAATAACTCTTATTCAAATTTCGAAGATTTACAATTAGTAATAAACTGCAGTTGTAATAAAATTTCAAATCTATCAATTTTCTATTGCAAATGCTCAAAATTTGGAAGAGTTCTACTTTTCATGCTTTAATTTGTATATTATAAAAAACAGTTTTTTTGCCTTTAAAGTTTCAGGTTCTTAATTTTAATGATAGGCACAAAAAAAAGTTTGAGATTTTTACAAAAGATACTGTCATAAAAAATTGACGTGCAAAGTTTGTTACTGACAAATTATTTAATTATATGAAAATTAAGAAAATTAGATATATGATTTTCGAATAGAAAAAGTTGAATATTGAACGTTAAAATTATGAAATTGATTTATTTTAAACAGATTCAGAATCGTCTTGCAAAATTAATCACTGTTAAAGTTTTAATACTTAAAGTACAGTTGAATTTTAAATATAATTAATTAATGCATATTTACAGTTGATCGACATGAAACGTTTTTTAACAACATTTTTACATTCTCATCATAATGAAAAGGTTTTATGTGAAAAATGACTTTCGTGGATTCCATGAAATGTCGAAGTTTTGAGGCCCCCTGAGTCAGAAAAAACAGTTTTTACGTCGGTGTCTGTCCGTCTGTCGTCGTCGTCGTCGTCGTCTGTATATCGGATAACTTTCGAAAGACTAAGGGCGATAGATGCCGCTGGGGAGACTTGCCGCTGGTGAGAGATGCTGCAGATGTGACAATCCATCATGGTAGGCTTGCCGCAGATGTGACAATTAGTCCTGTGTGACTTGCCGCAGTTTTGCCACTTTGATGTGGATTTAAAAATTGTTGTCGGATGAGTGATGCCGCTGGGGGGACTTGCCGCGGAAGAGAGATGCCGCAGATGTGACAATTAGTCCTTGTGAGGCTTGCTGCAGTTTCGTCAGTTTAACATGGACTTGAAAATTTTTGGCGGGTGAGAGATGCCGCCGGAGAGGCAATAAGGCCTGAGAGACTCGCCGCAGTTTTGCCATTTTTATTTGGACTTGAAATTTTTTTTTTGATTGGTGAGATGTCACTGGGAGTCTTGCCACCAGTGAGAGATGCCGTAAAAATGTCAATTTCACTGTGAGAAATGCCGCGGGAGAGAAGCTGCTAGGTAGAGATGCCGCAGTTGTGACATGCCGCAGATGTGATATGCCGCAGATGTGACATGCCGCAGGTGTGACATGCTGCAGATGTGACATGCTGCAGATGTGACATGCCGCAGATGTGACATGCCGCATATGTGACATGCCGCAGATGTGACATGCCGCAGATGTGACATGCCGCAGATGTGACATGCCGCAGGTGTCACTTGCCACTGGAGAGACTTTCCGCAGTTTTGCCATGTTTGCTGGAGAGACTTGACGCAGTTTCTCCATCTTTGCAACTACTAACAGAATTTTCTTGTGTGACAGGTGCCACTGGAGAAACTAGCCGCAGTTTTGCCATCTGTACAACTGATCAACAAATGTTCTTGGGTGATAGCTGCCGCTGGAGAGACTGGCAGCAGTTTTGCCATCTTTGCAAGTACTTAGAAAATTGTCTCGGGCGATAGATGTTGCTGGATAGACTTGCCGCAGTTTTGCCATCTTTGCAACTACTTACAGAATTTTCTTGGGGATAGATGCCGCTGGTGAGACTTGCCATAGTTTTGCCATCTTTGCAACTAGTTAGAAAATTTTCTTGGGTGATAGATGCCGCTGGATAGGCTTGCCGCAATTTTTCCATCTTTGCAACTGCTTAGAGAATTTTCTCGCCTGACAAATATCGCTGGAGAGACTTGCCGCAGTTTTGCCATCTTTGCAAGTTGTTAGAAAATTTTCTTGGGCGATAGATGCTGCTGTGGAGACTTGCCACCGTTTTTCCATCTTTGCAACAAGTTAGAAAATTTTCTTGAAGATAGATGCGGCTGGTGAGACTTGCCACAGTTTTGCCATCTTTGCAACCAGTTAGAAAATTTTCTTGGATGATAGATGCTGCTGGATAGGCTTGCCGCAGTTATGCCATCTTTGCAACTGCTTAGAGAATTTTCTTGCGTGACAAATGCCGCTGGAGAGACTTGCCGCAGTTTTGTCATCCTTGCAACTAGTTACAAAATTTTCTTGGGTGATAGATCCCGCTGGATAGGCTTGCCGCAGTTTTGCCATCTTTGCAACTGCTTAGAGAATTTGCTTGCGTGACAAATGCCGCTGGAGAGACTTGCCGCAGTTTTGCCATCTTTGCAAGTACTAAGAAAATTTTCTTGGGCGATAGATGCCGCTGTGGAGACTTGTCGCAGTTTTGCCATCTTTGCAACTAGTTAGAAAATTTTCTTGGTTGATAGATGCCGCTGCAGAGACTTGCCGCAATTTTGCTATCTTTGCAACTAGTTAGAAAGTTTTCTTCGGTGACAGGTGCCGCTGGAGAGACTAGCCGCAGTTTTGCCATCTTCGCAACTGCTCAGGAAATTGTATTGGACGATAGATGCCGCTGGATAGACTTGTTGCAGTTTTGCCATCTGTAGAACTGCTCAGAAAATTTTCTTGGGTGATATGTGCCGCTGGAGAGACTAGCCGCAATTTTGCCATATTTGCAATTACTTAGAAAATTTTCTTGGGCGATAGATGCCGCTGGAGAGACTGGCCGCAGTTTTGCCATCTTTCAACTGATCAGAAAATGTTCTTGGGTGATAGCTGCCGCTGGAGAGACTTGTCGCAGTTTTGCCATCTTTGCAAGTACACAGAAAATTTTCTTGGGCGATAGATGCCGCTGGATAGACTTGCCGCAGTTTTGCCATCTTTGCAACTACCTAGAGAATTTTCTTGGGGATAGATGCCGCTGGTGAGACTTGCCACAGTTTCGCCATCTTTGCAACTAGTTAGAAAATTTTCTTGGATGATAGATGTCGCTGGGGAGACTTGCCGCAGTTTTGCCATCTTTGCAACTGCTTAGAGAATTTTCTTGCGTGACAAATGCCGCTGGAGAGACTTACCGCAGTTTTGCCATCTTTGCAACTAGTTAGACAATTTTCTGGGGCGATCGATGCCGCTGGTGAGACTTGCCGCAGTTTTGCCATCTTCGCAACTAGTTAGAAAATTTTCTTGGGTGATAGATGCCGCTGGAGAGACTTGCCGCAATTTTGCCATCTTTGCAACTAGTTAGAAAATTTTCTTTGGTGACAAGTGCCGCTGGAGAGACTAGCCGCAGTTTTGCCAAATTTGCAACTACTTAGAAAATTTTCTTGGGCGATAGATGCCGCTGGAGAGACTGGCCGCAGTTTTGTCATCTGTACAACTGATCAGAAAATTTTCTTGGGTGATAGCTGCCGCTGGAGGGACTTGCCGCAGTTTTGCCATCTTTGCAAGTACTTAGAAAATTTTCTCGGGCGATAGATGCCGCTGGGGAGACTTGCCGCTGGTGAGAGATGCTGCAGATGTGACAATCCATCATGGTAGGCTTGAATTCATTTTTTCAACTGAAAATTCTATTTTTGGTTGAAAAGACACTTCGGTTGAAAATTCGTCTATTTTGCTGAAAATTAATTTTTCAATTAAAAATTTAACTATTCTTTTTTTTTGGTAAAATTCGTCTTTTTTGTTGAAGATTAATTTTTTAAACACAAAAGAGTATTCCATTTTTTGTTGAAAACTCAACAATGTATTTGGTCTCTAAATTAAATTTCTTTTGTTGAAAATTCATGTTTTTTGGTAAAAAAATAATATTTTTAATCAAAAATTCATATTTTGGATTGAAGATTTATCTTTTTAAGTTGTAAATTCAACAATTTTGTTGAAGATTTTTCTTTGTTGATTGAAGAATCTTTCTTGGTTGAAAATTCAACTTTTTAGTTGAAAATTCAACTATTTGGTTGAAAATAAATTGGGGGGGGGGAATTGTTGCTTGAAAATTCTTCTTTTTCGTTTAATTTGCAACTACTTGGTTGAAAATGAAACTACTTTGTTAAATTCTTTTTGGTTGAAGATTCATTATTTTAGTTGAAAATTAATTTCTTTGGTTCAAAATTAATTTTTTTAACTGAAAATTCCATTTTTGGTTGAAAAGATTCTTTGGTTGAAAATTCTTTTATTTTGTTGAAAATTAATTTTTTCAATTACAAATTTAACTATTCTTTTTTTGGTTAAAAATTCGTATTTTTTGTTGAAGATTAATTTTTTAAACTGAAAATTTAACTATTCCATTTTTGGTTGAAAATTCAGCTATTATTTGGTTCCTAATTAAATTTATTTGGTTAAAAATGCATATTTTTTGGTAAAAAAATATTATTTTTAATCAACAATTCCTATTTTGAATAGAAGATCTATCTTTCTTGGTTCAAAATTAAAATTTTTTGTTAAAAATTCGTTTTTCTGATTTGAAAGTTCATCTTTTTTTTATTAAGAATCCAAATATTTTATTAACAGTTCATTTTTTTTCGTTGAACATTCATAATTTTAATTGGAAATTCATCTACTGGTTCAAAATGTAACTATTTTATTACAAATTTACCTATTACATTTTTTGTTGAGAATGAATCTGTGTGTGTGGTCTAAATTTATTTTATTTTGTTGAAAATTCGTATTTTTTTATAGAAAATTTATCTTCCTGATTGTAAATTCATATTTCCGGATTGAAAATTCAACTATTTTCTTGAACACTCATTTTTTTGGTTAAAAATTAATTTTTTTACTCAAAATTTAGCTATTCCTTTTTGGTTGAAAATTTAGCTTTTATAGTTGAAAGTTAAACAATTTTGTTAAAAATTTATCCTTTTGGATTAATAGTTTAACTTTTTTGTTGAAAATTCGTCTTTTTGGTTTAAAAATTCATCTTTTTGGGTTGAAAATTCAACTACTTGGTTGAAACTTGAATGCGTTTGTTGAAAATTCATTTTCTTCGCTGAAGATTCATAATTTTAGTTGAAAATTCATCTTTTTGGTTAAAAATATAACTGTTTTGTTGAAAATTCATCTGTTTTGTATCAGTATTCAATTATCTAGTTGAAAATTCGTCTTTTTTGTTTATTACTAAGACATTTTTTGTTGACAATTCATCTTTTTTAGTAGAAAATTTATCTACCTGGATAAGAGTCGAAATACTTTGTTGAAAATTAGTTTTTTTGTTGTTAAAGATTAATTATTTTAGTTGAAAATCATCTCTTTGGTTGAAAATATAACTACTTTATTCATAATTCGTCGTTTGGTAGAAAATTAATATTTCTTTTGTTAAAAATTAATTTTTCAACTAAAACTTTAACTATTCTTTTTTTGTTTAAAAGTTTAATTATGTATTTGGTCTAAATTCGATTTATTTTGATTGAAAATCCAATATTTTTATTTGAAATGTTAGGAATTTGAATCGCTTCAAATATAATTTAATACGCTACCCGCATTAATTTTATTTAAAAGATACAATTCAGACCAAAATTCTCTAAACTGAATAATTTTTCATGTTAAATATTGCCGATTAATGGTCAAATAATTTTCTGGAGAAACGAGAAAAAATCTGCCTCGGCCCGGACTTGAACCGGGAACGCCGCTATTCACGAGTCGAGCGTTAACCAATTACGCCACCGGGGCTCCAGCAGAATTTTAATATAATTTAATAGTTGATGTTATTTTGTCGAACAGGGTAATTAATTTATTTCTGATATTAGTTATTGCCGACTACTGGTTAAATAATTTTCTGAAAATATCTAACATCAGAAATTAATTAATTACCCTGGTCTTGTGAATAGTGCCGTTCCGGTTCAAATCCGAGCCGAGGCAGATTTGTTCTCGTTTCTCCAGAAAATGATTTGAGCACTAATCGGCAATATTTAACATCAGAAATTAATTAATCACCCTGGTCGATAAAATAACATCAATTATTGAATGATATTCAGATTTTGTGAATCTATTCTGACTAGAATTAATCACTAAAATTGCACAGGTTACAAATATGCAGACTCGCATCTTCCTCTGGATAGAGGAGAAACGAGAAATTATCTGCTAGAGCCCCGGTGGCTTAATTGGTTAACGGTCCTCTTGTGAATAGTGGCGTTCCCGGTTCAAATCCGAGCCGAGGCAGATTTGTTCTTGTTTCTTCAGAAAATTATTTGACCAGTAATCGGCAATATCTAACATCAGAAATTAATTAAATAATTACCCTTGTCGACAAAATAACATTAATTATTGAATGATATTCAGATTTTGTGAATCTATTCTGACTAGAATTAATCACTAAAATTGCACAGGTTACAAATACCAAGGGTCTGGTTGATCTTGAAAAAGAACTGAGTGAATGTTTAAATGCAATTTTTGTACATCTCCTTGTTCTTTAAAAATGTTTAAAAATTTTGGATCATGTTTTATATTATCTTTAAGGGCATTTTTATTAAGTCTTGTTTCCCTTCCAAAGCATTCCTTGATAATAAAAGAGGGAACTTGTTGATCTAATTTTTCTGTAATTTGTTTTATCTTAAAATTCAAGGAATGTATTTTTGTATGGCAATCTTTAATAGTCAGATGCAATAGAGATTTTGTAAAACTTTCAGTATTTTTATCCAATTTTTCTTTATTTCTTTAGTTTATGAATATCTATTTGACGAATTAATATGCAAACAATGAGCAAAACACAGTCAGGATTAATCGGATGCGAACTAGGTAATACAAGCAAAGCAAATTCGCGTTTCGGATTCGACTTTCGCAGGCGGAGCGCCCCATTACCATTATTATAAGTTGATGTGACGTGACGTAATGGGAGTTAGAGCCGTATGAATGGGCATAGAGCAACAAGTTGCCACTAAAAACTGGGAGTGAGTTCGTGAGTTGAGTTCTGCTCGTTACACCTCTATATGTAGTTCTTCTTCCCCATACTATACGTCGTGCTATATACCCCCGGCCCGTTATAAACCCTCCGGCTTTTAAAGTATTCTTTTTAAAGCGGAACTGTCCTAACAGTAACAGACGTCAACCGACTCGTTACATTCCGCCCGAATACATTCTGCGACATGCCACATCGATCATTCGCCCGATTTCTTCTTTCAATTCTCTCTTCCCCCTATTCGCTCCCCACCCCCCACCCCCTCACCACCTCGCACACATTCTCTCCATCACACCCGGGGCCACTCGAAATCTTCTTCGCGGACATTTTTCTTCTGCCGCCCGATAGCCGGTGCTGTCTTAATTATGCGCGGTCCCCCGTGGGGGAAGCCCCCTCTCCCCGGCTCTCTACAATCCTCTCGCATTTTTCGGCTTCCTCGACGACTTGCGCCCATTTCTGTCTGAAATAGTAAACAAAAAGTCGTGTTTGAAACAGATGACTTGGTTGAAAGAGTGCAGAAGAGGTGATGAATTGCGATGATTTTCGGAATTAATTTATAGGTTTGGAATTTCTGGAGTGATGGAATTTTTTTAAGTGCTAGGTTTAAATTTCCGAGATTGCAGATGGGATGTTTAGTAATTTGGAATGCATCAATTGGAGATGAGGGGGAAAGAATTTCTCAAAACGCGGTCCTGCGGAGGTGGATTACCACGGATGAAACTGGAGTACCGTGGATTACTCGAATTACTTGGATTACTTAGATTACCTGCGATTACAAGTGGATTACTCGAATAACTAATTTGGATTACCCAGAATCACAGGTGGATTACGTGTGATTACTCGGATTACAAGTGGATGAAGGCTGATTACAAGTAGCTCACCTAAATTACAAGTGGATTATCTGAGATTACAATTGGATTAACTAGATTACTTGGAATACTCGCATTTCAAGTGGACTACTTTGGAGGCAGATGGATGAACTGGAACGACAAGTGGATTACTGGGAATAAAATTTAATTAAGTGAGATTACAATTGAATTACCTGGGATTATAGTGGATTACCTAGCATCACAAGTGCATTCAGTGTGATTACAAATGGATTACCTAGAATTACACGTGGGTTACTGGGATTACCGCGGACTAGAAGTGAATGAATCCAGGTGACAAGTAGATAATCTGGGATTACAAGTGGATTATACAGAATTACTTAAATTACTCGAATTACAAGTGGATTACTTCGAGACACAGGTAGATTACAAGTGTAGTACTTGGGATGACAAGTGGCTTACTGGAGTTTTTCCGGATTACAAGTGGTTGAAGCTGGATTACAAGTAGATTATCTTGGAATAAACTGATTACAAGTGAATTATCTGGAGTTACACGTGGAGAACCTGGCATAACATCGGATCAACTAGAATTAAAAGCGGATTATCTTGGATTACAGCTGATTACATTTATCAAAAGATTAACGGATTGCAAGTATATTACTTCTGGTTACAAGTGAATTAACTGGGATTAGGAATAGATCACAAGTATAGATTACAAGTGTATTACTTTGGATTGCAAGTGGATTACCTGAGATTACAAGTGTCTTACCTGGGATTACTTGGATTACTTGCATTACAAGTAGATTACTTCGGAGTCAGGTGGATTACCTGGTACGGCAAGTGGATTACTGGGATTAAATTTCGGTTAAGTGAGATTACAAGCAGATTACCTAGGATTACACGTGGATTACCTAACATCATAAGTGGATTACGTGACATTACGAGTGAATGTCCTGGGATTACATGTGGATTACCCATAATCACAAGTGGATTACGTGAGATTCCTCGGATTACAAGTGGATAAAGGCTGATTACAAGTAGCTTACCTAAATTACAAGTGGATTATCTGAGATTACAATTGGATTAACTAGATTACTTGGAATACTCACATTATAAGTGGATTACTTTGGAGGCAGGTGGTTGACCTGGAATGACAAGTCGATTACTGGGAATAAGAGTTGATTAAGTGAGATTACAAGTGAATAATCTGGGATTATAGTGGATTAGCTAGCATCACAAGTGCATTAAGTGAGATTATAAATGGATTACCTGGGATAACAGGTGGAGTGCGTAAGATTACAAGTGGATTACCTAGAATTAAAATTTAAAATACTAAAGTTTGATTTTTTGTAACGGTGTGACCTGAAAATCGGAAAGAAAATAGAAAATGTTGGAGAATATGAACTCATTTCAATAATATCTGGCCGAGTTAGAACGATTTAAGTTTTAAAACTTAATTAAATCAGGGAGAAAATTTTTTTAAATATATTTTTTTTATTATTAAAATAAACATTTGGCAACTAAAATTCGAACAGGGAAAAGTTTCATATCCTTATCCTCTGCAATTCTAAATTTTAAAAAAATTTATTTTTCGATTTTGAAAATTTTCTTTTTTTGAGACGATCGGACAATCCTTTCACGCGCTTTCGAGCGTCGGGCTGGTTCTTGCATCCGGCGGATCAATTAATAAAAATAAAATTTTGCATATACGGAGGAAACCGTGCTAGATTCTTTACAGGACCATTTACATGTTCATTCGTGGCCACTTAGGACGTACACCCATTCCCGTAAGGATTCCCTCGTCCTTTGAATTTTTCTGTACAAGTTCGTGTATAGGTTTGTGTCGCAATTTCTTATGCTGAACCTGTAACGTTTCTTGTACGAGAGCTGGTACGGGATCCCGTACGGGGGTTTTCAATAGGGATGGGTCTCGTCGGACAAAGAATTAGTCCTGGTAGTCCAAGTATTAAAAGTACATATTCCTCTAGGAAGTTTGGTTAAGAATTGAAATTTAACATACTCTGATGATTTCAAAATGGCCTCGTCGTATCAAAAAGTAATCCTGGTAGTCCAGGTATTAAAAGTAGATCTTCCCCGAAGAAGTTTGGTTAAGAATTGAAATTTAACATACTCGGATGATTTTCAAAAGGTCTTGTCGTACTCAGAATTTATTCTAGTATACCAGGTATTAAAAATACATCTCCCCCCGAGGAAGTTTGGTTAAGAATTGAAATGTAGGATACCGGGATGCTTGTATAAGGGTCTCGTCGTACTAAAAATTAATCCTGGTAGTCGAGGTATTAATTGTACATCTCCCCCGAGAAAGTTTGTTTCGGAACTGAAATGTTAGATACCCGGATGCTCTTATAAGAGTCTCGACGTACTAAAAATTAATTCTATTAGTTCAGGTATTAAAAATACATCTTCGCCGAGGAAGTTTGGTTAAGAATTGAAATGAAAGATGCCCGGATGTTATTATAACAGTCTTGTCGTGCTAAGAATTAATCTTGGTAGTCTAGTTATTAAAAGTACATATTCCCATAGGAAGTTTGGTTAAGAATTGAAATTTAACATACAGGGATAATTTTAAAAAGGTCTCGTCCTACTAATAATTAATTTTGGTAATCCAGGAAAGAAAATACATCTTCCCCGAGGATGTACGAGACGACCTTTTTAAAACCATCCGAGTATGTAAAATTTCCATTTTTAACTAAACTTCTTCGGGGAAGATTTACTTTTAATACGTGGACTACCAGGATTTAGGTTTAGCACGACGAGACCCTTATAGAAGCATCTGGGTATCTTACATTTCAATTCCTAACTAAACTTCCTCGGGGAAGATGTATTTTCAATGGACTACCAGGATTAATTTTTAGTACGACGAGACCTTTTTAAAATCATCTGGGTATATTGAATTTCAATACATAACCAAACTTCCTCGGCGAATATGTATTTTTAATAACTGGACTACCGGGATTAATTTCTGGTATGACAAGACGTTTTCAAAATCATCCGAGTATGGTAAATTTCAATTCTTACCCGAACTTCTTTTGGCATGATGTATTTTTAATACCTGGACTACCAGGATTAAGTTTTAGTACGAGCAGACCTTTTTAAAATCATCCGAGTATATTGAATTTCAATTCTTAACTAAACTTCCTCGGGGAAGATGTATTTTTAATATCTGTACTATAAGGGTTAATTTTTAGTACGACGAGAACTTTTTAAAATCATCCGATTATGTAAAATTTCAATTCTTAACCAAACTTCCTCGGGGAAGATGTATTTTTAATACCTGGACTAGCAGGATTAATTTTTAGTACGACGAGACCTTTTTCAAATTATCCGAGTATATTGAATTTCATTTCTTAACCAAACTTCCTCGGGGAAGATGTACTTTTAATACCTGGACTACCGGGATTAATTTCTGGTATGACAAGACCTTTTCAAAATCATCCGAGTATGGTAAATTTCAATTCTTAACCAAACTTCTTCGGGCAAGATGTATTTCTAATACCTGGACTACCAGGATTAATTTTTAGTACGAGCAGACCTTTTTAAAATCATCCAAGTATATTAAATTTCAATTCTCACCCGAACTTCCTCGGGGAAGATGTAGTTTTAATACCTGGACTACCAGGATTAATTTTTAGTACGACGAAACTTTTTTAAAATCATCCGAGTATGTTAAATTTCAATTCTTAACCAAACTTCCTCGGGGAAGATATATTTTTAATATCTGTACTACCAGGATTAATTTTTAGTACGACGAGAACTTTTTAAAATCATCCGAGTATGTAAAATTTCAATTCTTAACCAAACTTCCTCGGGCAAGATGTATTTTTAATACCTCGACTACCAGGATTAATTTTTAGTACGAGACCTTTTCAAAGTCATGCGAGTATGTTAAATTTCAATTCTTAACCAAACTTCCTCGGGGAAGATGTATTTTCAATACCTGGACTACCAGGATTAATTTTTATTACGACGAGACCTTTTTAAAATCATCCGAGTATGTCAAATTTCAATTCTTAACCAAACTTTCTGGGGGAAGATCTACTTTTAATACCTGCCCTGGCGGACCGGCCGAACGCAAGCATTTTACGCTACAGCGTAATGCTAAAGTAATATGGCATTATAATTATTAAAAGAAGCAAAATAAATATGTAAACTGTTGCTGTTGAGTTTCAACTCGATTGAGATAATATTGAGGATTCTGAATAAGATTGACAAAAACGTCTTTTTTTCTTATGGGAAATGCATGTTAAACTTCATGGGGCGAACAAATTTGGGGGTTGTCCCCATAAAAATTCGAAAAAATTTTTTTGGACCATCCTACAGGACAGCATGTCCTGAGATATGGTGGACCGCAGGACATTTTTCTTTCTTTTCAGACATGAACATGTTTTCTCAGCACTAGCCACTGTTATGGGGATTGTCAAGAAGATGCGGAGGGCAATGTATAAATTTCGAAACAAACAATTAACATTCGTTCTTTGAATAGTATTAAGTAACAGAGGTTGCAGAGTTTCTTCGCCGAAATTTGCAACAAAAATAGATTTTAACATCTTAGCTTCATACAGTAGCTCATGCTGCACATCCATGGGGTATCTGTTCACCGGATTAGTTGCTTGTTTTTCAATTTCGCTAGCAGATAAAACACGTAATTCCCAAAGGACAGAGAAACCTTTACAAAGTTTTTGCATTGCTTCAAACCGCAAGGTTTCATCCTGGATCACATGGTCTAGGATAACGTAGTACACTTCTCGTTTGAGTTTTACATCAAATGCAACATTTTCATCTTCAAATACTTTCTCATGGACCTCGTCTGTCATTTTGTTCCGCTTGCATTTTCTCTTGGTTTCCTCTTGAAAAGGCTGTGGCCATCCGATGTTTCTTGCCAGCTTGAAAGCTTCGTTCCAAACCACCCTCCCCCCCCCCACACCTTCCATTACGCAGAGCTTGCAGCTCTGGAATAAATCTTTTTACATTTTTACGGGCGACATAAAGCGTTGCCCCTCGAGCCTGAATTACTTTGTTTACAATATCAAAGATTTTTAACTTTCATCCAAATCGATGTCATAAGTGAACAATTTATGATCCGTGCATGCGTTTTGTGACGCATCGTAACTGTGTGATACGCTACCACGACTGTGTATTTCAAATCACTTTAGAGTTCGGGTATTCTCAACGACCGAGAACCACAAGTCTCACAAGAAATTTCAAAATATAGCATAGAAAATTTCATGCATATGATTTGGTTTAAGAATCACGTTTGAATTGTAATTATATCTAGGACAATTATACTGTCTTTGCATGCAATATTGGCAACCATGTATGTTGCGGATATTGTGTCATCTGCATCCACGTTGTATTTGGAGGTTATATTCACGAATTATGAAATCGATTGACTGAACGGTCTAAACAAGATAATTGTGTTTGTTTAATTACTTATAAATACATATAAAATTAAAATTGATTTTTTGTAAAATTCACCACCTAAAAATTTCTTCTTTTACAAAAAATATGTTTTTTATACTCTTTGAAATTATGTAGAAAAAATTGAGATTTTTATGCTGGAGGGTACCATGTTAAACTTAAACAGCAACCGGGTATGAAAACTGTCAGGTCTAATGTGCCCCTAAACTTACAGTTAATATCTTGGGATGATTATCTGGGAAGAAATATATGAAGTTCGTTTAATATTTCATTTTATCCTTTTTCTTTCATTCCTAATTTTCCGGATGTTGCCACCTTTTTAAACCTTCTTGTGCAATTTAGTTGCACAATATGATTTTTGAAAGTTTTTTTTTGTTTTGAAAAATGTACTTTCAGATATTTAGTAAACAGAGACATTAAGCCATTGACCCTGTGTCATTCTCGAGCGTTCGGTTCTTTTATCGATCTCAAAAGTTCGATTCTTGGTCAACCAAAAGCATGATGGAAGTCCAAAACATTTCTAAATACTATATTCAACGAGATAATGCAGTCGTTTTTCTCAGCATCTTTGCATAGCGTGGGGCACTAGGACACCAACAATAAGTAAAAGTAAGACAGCAACAATAAACAAAAGTAAGCAAAGTAAAAGTAAGAAAGCAAAAGTAAGCAAAAGTAAAACTATTTCTGTACAGTTGATTCACACTATGTTTTTTAGTGTTCGCATTGTTAGTAATTATTAAAAAATATAAATATAATGCATAAAATATACCTACACAAAATCATTCCAAGATCGTTAAATATAAGTTTAGGGACACGTTAGACCTGAGAGTAATCGTGCTCGGCGGCCCAGCTAGGGTCCGTTCCGGAGAGCGCACCCGAATTGAGCGTAGCAGTCAGTGTTTAATCCTTGCATTCCAGAGCCCCTTTTCTTTTTGGTCCAAATTGAGCGCAAGGAGGACAGGTCTCCTGAGCCGCACACCCCCGTTTTCGCACCGAGCGTATGTCCCCTCACTTGCTTCAGTCGAGAGACTCTGCCCCAAAACTCTCAGCTGGAGCCTGTATACCTGAAAGCTTAGTAATTAGTACCATTTAACTCACTATTCCTGTGTATTCAAACATATACAAATCTGTTTTAAATAGTCAGTTCTTATGATTCATTCTAATGATTGGCTGTTAAGAATCAAAAGTGCAAGTAGAGATTTTTCCATTATGTATGCGTAGACAGATTAGAATTTCGATACCCGAAGAAATGTTATTTAAGATTAAGAGAATTGGATAGATTAAAAGATGATTTGTCAACCATAGAGAAATACAACTGGGCCAGCCAGGTTAGAAGTATATTAAAAAAAATTGAGATAGAGTGCGATTGGGAATTTCTTTCTTTTGCCTCTCTACAAAAGAATAAATCGGCATGGATAAGAGCTTATGATAAGATATTATATCTAGAAGATTTACAGAGAGCCCACTTGTCCTCTGCTCTAATACTTTATCCTCAATTAACCTTGCGAGAAGGACCTCAGATATATATATATATATATATGAACTGTGCGAAACTATCACTGGTTCGTAATCTTAAAGTCTGCGGTGGTTGGTTAATTTTTTTTTTAATTATATATATATATCAAAAATTATTATATACAGGATGTCACGCGAGTTATCCTTATCGTTGTGGGCGGCTAGAACAGAAAAAAATAACTCGAAAAGTCCCATAAACTTTTTGAGTCCGATACGTATTATGGTACTTACAGATCTTTGAAATTGTACGTGGGTGAGCTGCTTTTGGGTCAAGTGCGCATGTATGAAGACTAGCGATCACAGCACCACTTCTGCTTTAGCGCCAAGTTCATGATGTTCGAGGTGTACAAAAAAGCGAAATCTAAGCTCGTTCGAGAAGTTCAATCTTTTACCAACTGATTGATGAAATTAATAAAATAAAATGAATTGCAGTTTCAGTAATTTGTATCCAACTGTGCACGTTTCCATGTGCTTCTCAAAGTGCTTTCCCCTAATGATTTTTTATCAACCTCATGCTCTTGAAGATGAAGTTCGAACATCATCAGGAAACCTCCCCAACGGAGACATGTGTTTAAATTTGCCTCCAGGTGTATTAAGGATATTTTGACATCACATAATTACGAAAATCTAAACATTTCTATAATAATAATCGTAGTCCTTAGGATTTTTTATGAACTAAGTATCCTGAGATATGATATTCCAACACCCTACCCCCCAAAATCACAAAAAACACTCCTGAATCAGTGAGGCAGATCTACATTTTCCTATAAAAATGCTAGTATTTCTTTCTATATTTTACAAAATCATCAAATTGATTAGGTGCTCAAACTATAAAGTCTATTGTGCCACTTCCGATTTTATTCTTAAGGTAGTCAAGTATTCCAAGATAGTCCAAATCCGGCCATCTTCGCCGAGTGTTTTTGGATCTCGGTGTTTTCCGTTGTTAAAACGTTTTGAGAATATACCTCTCAGGTGCCAGGCGTACCTATCGTATAGAAAATGACGTCCTACTTTGTAAGTGGCCCCACCCATTCTGCCATTCGGCCGCGTCCCTAGCAGACTAGGGTGGACGGAGCGATCCCTGTGAGGTCATCAGTTAGATGCACAGATTCCAAGCACTGTCCTGTTGTGTATGTAAGCATATGTGTGTTTGTGTTCATGACTCGAAACTGGCACATGGACCCATCGAGCAAGAGTTTCCCGTGAGTGCCTCCAGCGCAAAGATATCGCTGACTCATTTTCTAATCTTCTCAGAATCGACTTCGACCCCCAAGGTTAGCCCCCTCGACATGGGGCCTACACGTTAGTACGTAACCAGCCTCTTTTGATGGGACCTACAGCTTAAGGTGGGTTCCAAACCACCGGAGCCTCGGTCGAAGTACATAGAAAAATTTTCATTGGTATCGACTCAGAGATCAAACCCCAGTCCCCCTGCACGCAAGCCTGACGCGCTATCGTCTGAGCCACCGAGGTTCCACCCCAGCAGTAAGTTCGATCTAAATTTTCCTAGAGAAATGCTAGTATTTCTTACCATACTTTACACATTCATCAAATTCATAAGCCTCACTGAATTTTTTAAAGAGCTCAGTCAGCCAGGAACTGATGTTCTCACATCCCCCGGAAACCACCCCTATCGAGATACATGCCTGCAATCGCTTACAGGTATATGATGGATATTTTTAAATCACATACTTACGGACATCTGACAATTTTCATAATTGTAAAAGTCCTTGTGATCTTTTTCTAAGCTCAGTAAACTGAAGGCTGGTATTAATACACCCCCAGACCTCATTGGAATATACCACTTTGAGGATTACAAACATTTTTCGATTTTCCGAAGTAAGACTTTTCGCACAACTGTGCACGTGTACAGTTGTAAAAATGCCCCCTAGCACGTGCACAGTTGGATACAAATTACTGAAAGTGCAATTTATTTTATTTTATTAACTTCATTAACCAATGCGTAATAGCTTGATCTTATCGAGCAAGCTTAGATTTCGCTTTTTTATACATCTCGCACTTCGTGAACTTGGTACAAGAGAGGCGGTAGTGCTGATGATCGCTTGCCTCAATGCACGCACAGTGACACAAAATCAGCTCACCTACATACAATTTCAAATCACAGTAAGTCCCAAAATACGTACCGGACCCAAAAAGTTTATAGGACTTTTCGACTTATTTTTTGTTTTGTTTTACCGGTCCTGCACTGCAGGGTCCCACCGGGAGCAACTGCCATCTAAAAATGACGCCGGCTCCCAGTAGGGCTGCGGTAAATCTCACTCATGGCCACGTCACACAAGCGTGAGATGGATGGTCACAGGACATGACGAATTATAAACGACAAGACGGCGAAACCCTCATGTGTTTTGAGGAAACGAAGCGACCCAAAGATGACAGCTCTTTACACCCACCTCGCAAGTGCCTTGGCATATATTTGGCACGTGGGTATGGCTTTAAGGTTTCAAATCAGTAATAGTTTCGCACCTATCTGAGCACCTATCACAAGGACAATTACTTGTACCGAAGATTTTGAGTATATATATATAATTAAAAGCTAAAGGTTAACAACTACCGCAGGGTCCCACTGGCGGCAACTGACATCTAAAAAATGACATCGACTCCAAGTAGGACCGAGGTATATCCCATTCATGGCCACGTCTCACAACCATGAGATGGGTGGTCACAGGACACGAAGAAATCACAACGACAGCCCGGCGAAACTCTCGTGTGTTTTGAGGACACGAAGCGACCCCAGGATGACAGCTTTCTGCATCCATCTCGCAAGTGCCTTTAAGTCCACGAACATTGCTATCATTGCCCCTTTCTCCCTTTTAATCCTCTTATTTACTAGATAGTTCAGAACATGTATGTTGTCCATCACCCCGGTCCCTTTTCTAAACCCTGTCTGATTCGGAGGCTCTATCCTTTTTTCCTTAACTTCCTTCTTCAACCTCTCCTATAAAACTGTCACATATACTTTATACAGTGTTGGCATTAGTGTCAATCCTCTATAATCCTTAACCTCCTCTCCTTTGCCTTTCTTCAATATTGGTATCACTTTTCCTTCTTTCAATAACTCTGGCAACCCCTCTCCTCTCAATACTCTATTAGACATTAGCCATGCCCATTCCTCTAATTCTGTCCCCCCTCATTTCCATACTTAATTTGGAATTTCATCTATTCCAGGAGCCTTTCCATCTTTCATCATCCCTAATATCTTGACTATTTCCTCCCTAATGTCCTTCTCATCTGTTTCCCGGCCATCTTTTCCTCATTTCCAAACTTTCCTAATTTTCCTCTCTACCCCTTCTAGTAAATCCACGAAATATTTTTTCTATTCTACCATCTCAATACTTTGGTTTACTCTTTTCCTTCTTCTTCTCTCTCTATTTACTACCTTCCAAACCTCCTCTTCCGTCCTAGCCTTTTTCGCTTCTTCTTCAAACCATTTATTTTTCTTCTCTTTTTTTTTGATCACACAACTCATTATACTCCTTTTTTCTTCTATATTCTTCTCCACTACTTGTTTCTTTTCTCTATTTTCTTAATTTCCTTCTCACTACCTTCTTTTTCTGTTTACATTCCTCATCCCATTCACTTCTATCCCCTTCTTTACCAACTTCTTTTTTGCTTGTGCAGTCTAACGCTCGTTCAATTTCTCCTATCATTATTCCCATTTCCATTCATTATCCTTATTGTTATTACCCATTTCTCCCTCTATTGTCACTCTTATGGGAAAATGATCTGAATCTATATAGTTCCCTACCTCTAGTTTCTTGACCTTCTCCCTTACCTCGTCGTCCACTACCACATCTATACTTCCGTTTAGGATAGACCATCCCATCTCCCCTAGCCATTTCAACCATTTCTTTCCCTCCCCATTCAGTACCTTGTCTTTGGATTTCCTTCCTCGTTCTCCACCCCATTCCCTTCCTCCTCTATCTCCGGTTCTCGCATTAAAATCTCCTGAAAAAAATTCTTCCATCAATTCTCTCATCTCCTCTGATTTCTACTGCATATTACCGTTCACATAAACCCCCACTACCCTCCACCTCTTTTCTCTCATATTTATCTCTTCTACTATTATTCCTTCTTTGTGTTCTTTCATCTTCTTTTTATCCTTCTCTGCTATACTTTCGTTCCTTACTCCCATCACTATTTCTCCTATTGCTCTGCCTTTTTTATTCTTTCTCCTTGCATTTTGAACTTGCCACTTGCAACCTCTTGGAATTCTTCCTCTTACTCTTTCCCATCCCTTTGCATCTAGCCACGTCTCCATCATTACAAATATATCCAATTGTGTCAAATTTCTCATAAACTCCCTATCCTTTCTCTCCAATCCTGCTATATTCCAGTAACATGTCCTCCACTCTTCCCTACCTTCGTTTCGCCTCCCTCTTTGCTTCTTACTATTTCTCATTTTGCTACCTCCCCTTCCTTTCTCTCCCAGTTTCCTGGCACCTCATTTCTTACAACCTCTTCCCTTTCTTCGTCCCAATCTCACCA
This sequence comes from Andricus grossulariae, assembly GCA_011634705.1. Classification (NCBI taxonomy): domain Eukaryota; kingdom Metazoa; phylum Arthropoda; class Insecta; order Hymenoptera; family Cynipidae; genus Andricus; species Andricus grossulariae. Next base: position 70,679,291 of record JAABKJ010075445.1, on the reverse strand, counting down.
CATTCCTTCTAGCTGTATTCCGTCATACTTAACCGACGTCCTTTTTCCCTTACTTCTTTCCTCTCTCGCTATTTCCCTTAACTTATACTGCATATTCCTTTCTACACATATCAAATCATTTTATATTCTCTCCGAGCTTCCATATAACAAGCTCTTCTTTGTCATCACTTCCCTCTTATGTTCCCATTTCTTTAGTTTCACTAGTACCATTCTTTCTTCTCTTCGCGTTTTCTTTCCTACATGACGCATTTCCTCCATCTCTTCTTTAGCATCTATTCTTTTTAACACATTTTCCACTTCTTCCTTCAATTCGTTCTCTTCCAATCTTAGACCCTTCATCACTATGTTTCTTTTTCTTTCATCTCTTTCTTTCCTATCTAATATTTTCTCTGTTACTCTTATCCTTTCCCTCTCATTATTCCCACTCAAACTCCCGGTTTGATTTTTCGATCTTCATTATCTTACCTCCTAACTGTGCTACCTTTTTATTATGCTCATCCTGTTTTTCTAATCTTTGTTCTAAAATCTGCATCCTTTTTTCTACATATTCCCTAACTTCTTCCCATTTCCTTATTTCTGTCATAAGTTCGGCCATTTCCTGCCTAATTTCTTTCCTTATTTCCTCTACTCTTTTCTCCTGCTTTTCTTCATATATCCCCAAAACTTCTATTAAAATTTTACGCATTTCATCTACCTGTACATTTTCTTTTTCTATTTGGCCTTTATGTTTAACTTTTTCTTCGTCTTTCCCCTTGTCTTCCTCTCCCGCTCCATGTTGGTCTTTTCCCGGTGGTGTTCTGTACATTTTCGGATTTTTTAAGGTGGATCCTGCTTCTACATTATATTCACTACTTCCTCTATCCGCCCTATCCCTCGTCCTATTTACGAATGGCTCTATTGAGCCAAAACTCTCCACCCTCAATCTCTCCCTTTCTACCGTTTTCCTGTACTGCCCTCTTTTATTTATTTCCTATAATATGTTGTAGCAAATGAAATTGTTTTACGGTAGTTAGATATATTCTGCGAGATATTATTCTTCATATTTATTACACATATGGTGATCTATAAATAAACTTTTTTCTTCCCCCAACTCTGTGCCTTGACACAAACGGTCCTTTAATATTTATTAATATTTTCCGAAGATATTTCCACGTTATTTTAACTTTTATTTTTAAATATGGTTGAACAAATTTTGATCTCCGGACTGAGTTGATCAGCTGGTATACTCGTTACATGGCCTTAAGCGCACGCATTAAACAAAATGCTCGCGCGTAAACATAATTTTTTTTTATAAATATTGGCATTCAATGTAACCTATTTAAGAGGTTAATACTTGATTCTTTATTTAATTTTAAGCATGTAATTCATAAAAGGCTAGCAATTCTATACAGAAAAAGAAAAAAATATTGAATGCCTGTCTCTGAACATTCTCTCCTACTTGTTTACTCAACTGTCAAATTCTGACATTAACTTTTTTAAATAGATTTGATTTTACCAACCAATCAGATATGAGGAAAAAGATCGATTTTCGGACTCTAACCATTAACGTTAAAAAACAACCACTTGACACGACGCAGATATGACTTTATAAAAAAATAATCTTTTTTAAACGTTTGCAGTGTAAATAGAGGCTCTGATTTTTTGGTTCCTCAGAAATACCATGACCGATTTTCAGGCTCTAACCCTTATCGTTAAAAAACAACCCCTTGACACGACGCAGATATGTCTTTGTCAAAAAACAATCTTTTTTAAATTTTTACAGTGTCAATAAAGGCTCTGATTTTTGGGCTCCTCAAAAATACCATGACCGATTTTTTGGTTCTAACACTTAACGTTAAAAAACAATACCTTGATACCACGCAGATATGAATTTGTGAACAAATAACCTTTTTTACCGTCAGTACGACTTTGCCGGAAAATTATCTTCACTTGGAATTTTATACAGTGAATAGAGTCTCTGGTTTTTGGCCTTCTTGAAAATTCGAATTTATAGACAGGCGTTTGATGTTTTAAATGTAGAAGTGGTTTTTGCGAAAAAAAATGTCAAGCATTCGAGAGCCCAAGAAAAGCCCAACATTACTTTCTATTTTGTTTTTTCCAGATTTTACTTTTGACAAGTGGGTGGTTTTTTGCATATAGAAGGTGGTTTTTTGAATTGTTTTCGTGCGTTCAACAGCCCAAAATAAGCCCTAAATTTTGGTGTACTTTGTTTTTTCCGAGTTAGAGCTTTTACATATGGGGTAGTTTTATTTTCAGTAGGGGTGGTTTTTGGTAATTGGTTGTTGGCGCGTTCAAAGGCCTGGAAAAGCGCAAAAACCCAAAATTCTGATACAAAGAAATTTGGGAATTTTCATCGTGGAGGTGTTAGCTTGATGGACCTCCATAAAAGCAACCTAACTCTACTGTGCAACCACAAATGCAGCCGATTTTTACTGTGTAGCCCAAAGCATTACAGAATTTTAATGTGCAACTTTAACACCAAACATCACCATGTATTTATTGAAAATCATTAATACTATTCATATTGGTAGCAGATCAAAATACTCATTTGCGAACAAATGTCCTGATCGCATCCGAAATTTTCGGGTTCGAGTTATACTGAATCTTTCGGGCTGGGTTTTGAACATTGCCAGTTTTCAATTGATTGTGAAGACTTTAAAAAAATGTTTATTTACCATTCTCAAACAGATTCAGATATTACGGATTCAACATAAACAAATTTAGATTAAACTCGTACTCATTTCAGATAAACTCAGATAGAGTGCGTATTTAATCGCACAAATTCCTAATTGCGAAAAGCTTAAAACTGCAATTAAAATGATATATTTATTATTATATATATTCTTAATTGTGAAAAGCTTAAAAATGTACTTAAAATTATAGATCAATTATTATATTCACCAATAGAATTAAGGAAAAACGCCAAGCATATCACCAGAGTATAAACGATCCACATTTCTTCCAACAACAGGAAAAACTGATGATTGCATTACTGAAGTATTTTATGTAACTTATGAATAATTTGTTGTTTCATTATCATACTACAGTCGTTATCTCATGGCAGAAAGATGTCAAGCTTGTCCTTCAGAGATATTTATATTTCATAAATCAGTTCAAGGAAAGAAATTTAGTTAGTAAATTCGTTATAACTCATATCACAATTCATCTAATCATTTACGTTTTAGAGAAAACTCTTTTACATAGACAAATAAATAGTGTCTACTATATAACGGTCCGTTTGAAGCTTCGAAAAACTAATGTAAATTCTAAAAAATGTATTGAAAAAAGTGGAAATTACAAAACTAATAATAAACTTAGAAACACGTAAATTAAAAAGCGTCCTAATTATAAAAGTATAAACGTATAAACGTTTTCTTTTTTGAGTCAAAAAAGTTTTCAGAGGCTCAAGAAACTGCTAAGATTGGAGGCTTTTCGGTCATCCGAACAATTTCCCTTTTACTGCCGACTTTGCAGTCAGCACGCGACAGCTTTCATGCACACCGTTTCCCCTCTTCAAGCGCCGCACAGTGGGTAAATTTTTCAGGGCGGCAACAATCTGTAACTGCGTCAAATTTCAAATTAAAATTAATGAAACTTCTCTACCGAATGTTCAGGTTATGTTGTTCTTATATAGATTCTCCACGATGCCTATGATTGGCCAGAGTGCCTCATGATGGGAACTTCTCAAACTTGATTGGCCAATCAAGTCTTAAAAAAAAAAAAAAAAAACCCGGGAGGACAAGAAGCCAAATCGGATTGGTATTATATCCATTGTCCCTATTGATGTTATTAGGGTGTTTTAAGATTTCTATTGCTTCTCTATGTTTTCTTGGAAAAATATTGTACATGACCTCTTTTGGGCGACCTGAACGTTCGGCATCACTTGTGCTGGTACGACCACAACGGAACTCAGTAAACCACTTTTTAACCATTCTAATTGATGGTGCAGAATTCCCATAGTATTTATCAAGCCTTTCCTTGGTTTCAGTAATGGCTTTTTACGAAAAAAATAATGCTGAATCAGCACACGAAATTCACTTTTTTCCATTTTCGTTAACATTCACGAGGTTCCCTCCTTTCAATGGCTATCGAACACAAAATAAATGACCCAGCTTGCTCAAAATTTAACAATAGTCTATTCGTAGATGGCGCTGACAAAAAATTAAAGAAAAATATTTTTATCAAACACTGAAATACATTCATTTTTTTATGTTACCTTTAACAACAGTGTATTTTTAACTATAATTTTGTATTTTTCACTACAGTGTAAATGCTTGCATCCAATTTACGTTGCTAAACAATTTTTAAAGATTATTTGAAGATTTCTTTAACTACAATGTTTTTGATCATTTTCTATTTTTACTACAATGTGATTTTTCAAAAATATCTAATGATAACAGACAACTCAGTACATTTTCATTTTAAAAAATATGCTCGCCGCGCGGGAACAGTCTCATCGCGCGCTGCGTGCGTGGCTCGCAAGTTTGAGCGTACTTTCAGCGTGCGTCTGTTGGATCTTGTGCTTGCGGTCGAAAGTCGGCGCTGTGCGCTCGGCCTTTGTATTTCCATCACATTTGTGCACAGGCCTTTTAAAATTAAAGGTAAGCATCGACAACTGTCATTTGGTGATTCTGAATTCTGTTTTGTTAAAGCTCCTTCGGCTTTAACGAACACATTCTCATCAAGTATCTCTTGCTTCGCACTCGATTTTGTCCAAAGTGCGAACTTTTCTATACATTGAATTCGACTCTATTATATCAAATGTATTTTATATTTATTCTTGTACCTCGATCTGGGACTGCTTATTCAGATATTGCAAAATAATATCGAAATTTTATTCTTCATGATTACTTTAATATTTGTTCCTTATTTTGCACTGATTTTTATTCTCAGCTACTCAGAAAAATGTATCATTGAAACGGATTTATATTGTTACAATTCATAATATGCATTGATATTGAAACGGATGTATTTTCACTGTCTCTTGTTTTTATAATTTAAAAAAGTGCACATCCTATAAAAAACCATTTTTGTAGTTAACATTTTATTGCATCCTTTGTCGTGTTTCCAAAAACTCAATTTGTTTATTTTTAATGGTATTTTTTACGATTCAAACAAAAAATACGCATCCTATCATCAAATAATAAGTAAAAAATCTGTAGATCATTCTACGGTGAACAACTTTTGTCTATTCATTTTTTCGATTCTTGCATCGTTTTTCAACAAAAAAATTATTTTTTATTTTTAATTGTAATTTTTCACGATTAAAACAAAAACTACACCTCCCATCAAAAAATGACTAATAACAAATTTGTAACCCTTTTTTGAATGAAAAACTTTTGTCTATTTATTTTTTTCATAGCTTGTTTCGTTTGTAAAATTTTTTTTTCAATGTTGTTTTTTACGATTAAAACAAAAATTACTTGTCCTATCAATAAGTGAATAATGATAAAACTTGTAGATATTTTTCGTGTGCACATTTTTGTTCCTTCGTATTTTTTCGTATCTTGCATAGTTTGACCGAAAAATGGAATTTTTTATTTTTGATTATTTTTTTTGTGATTAAAACCAGAAACGTCAGTCAAAAAATTAGAATTTTCGATTTTTCAAGAAAATTCAGAAAGTTGTTAAAATAATCTTGTAGGGCCTTCAAAAAGCAACATTTTTCTTACCTTGACTTTTCTCGTATCGTGCGTTGTTTGGCTTAAAATTTTCATTTTCGTTTGTTTTTTTGAATTTTGCAAATGCTTTAATAACTCTGATAATCTTCTTTGCATCAAAAACAGTCGTAGAGATAAATTGTTCGAATTTTCGAGTACTACAAATAGCCGAACATAGAATTAAATTTGTTTCCTTATTACAGTGTAAAGGTTTTTAACAAAGTTACGTGTTGCGGAACGAACGTGTCATTTAAATAAATAACACGATAATCCTATATCAATCTCAAATATCTATACCTTGCACCTATGTACCTACCTACCCTATACCTATATATACCTATCCACACACTACTCCTTTCCAACGGAGCAATTCACGCCTACCCCGAAAGGGAAATGGCTATATGGTATAATTAAAATAATAATTAAAAAACGTCGTAAAAATTTTCGGACAATATATGAATCATTATTTAACTGCTTTTAATGATGTTGTATTTTTACTATAGTTTGACTTTAGAAAAAATTTACATTTACAAAAATATTTGTTTAACTTCAATAATTAGAATAAAATTTCACATAATTTTTCAACTGCCCTATTAATCAAAGAATGTCACTTTAAATTGTAAATTACGTCCCTACAAGAAATTATGTAATTTTTACAGTTCAATGAAATTCAATAACAGATTTTTAGAACAAATCTAATCCATTCATTAGACCGTCAATGTCAATATATTTGAATAATTTTCCTTAGGTTTTACGGTCTATTTTTAATAAAACATCCACTAAGTTGACATTTTGTTTTATTAAATAATCAAATTCTTGCTACGTATGTTTCAACACTACTGTGTGTCTTTTTCAAGCATACCTAAATAAAAATCAAATATATATATATAGCTAGCTGCTCGTGGGAACAACAATGGCACCACCAAAACACCAACAAGTTGTAGATGCGGTTCAAAGCGATCGAACGCATGCCGCTAGGTAGAGATGCCGCAGTTGTGACATGCCGCAAAGAGACTTGCCGCATGTGACATGATATGGACCCTAATTTTGTAGGTCTTGTTATTAGTAACAATTGACAATAAGTTTGACAGGAAAATAGAATTTTTTATTTGATTATAAGATTTATAACGAATGAAAAAAAACTATACGTCTTGCCAAAAAATAGTATCGATTCAATTTTTAGATCTTTTTGAGATGAATAATTTTTCTTCCATAACATTTTTTTCGTATCTCGCATAGTTTTTCTGAAAAGTGGAATTTTCGTATTTTTTTAAAGTGTTATCACAATTAAAACAAAAACTATACATTTTATCAGAAAATAGTGTCAAGTAAATTTGTAGATCTTTTTAAGGTGAATAATTTTTCATTTGAACATTTTTTTCGTTTCTCGCATAGTTTTTCTGCAAAATTGAATTTTTTATCTTCCTAAAAGCGTTATCATGATTACGACAAAAAATATTCGGCTTAAAACAAAATTGTCAAAGGTAAATTTTTTGATCTTTTCAGGATGAGCAATTCTTCTTGTTAACATTTTTATCGTAAATCGTATAGTTTTGCTGAAAAATGGAATTTTTATTGTTGAAAAAGCTTCTTCGATGGATAAAACCAGAACTGTTAGTCAAAAATGGCTATTTACCGAACTCGTGCTTTGTATTTAGGCCTTAAAAATGTGTGCCAAAGCTCAATCCAATCCGATGAGTCTCTCGAAAGTTATCATGCCTACAGGATACTACAGACTACAAATATACAGACAGGCACCTTAGTAAAAATCGTATTTTTTATTCGGCGGGTCTCAAAGTGTGGAGATTTGATGAAAACCGACGAAGTCAAATTTTACATAAAACTAATTCCTTCTCATTAGGATGAGAATTTAAAACATCGTAGTAGAAGCTATTTCAATGCGATTTTTGCCCCTACTTTGGCACTCTAATGGGTACAAATTTCCAAGTCTTTCACTTAGAGCATTAAAATAGGAGCTTAGTTTTTGCTTCTACTTCACCGCTCTATATTCTAGCTTCCTAAAAGAAATTACGCAACTCACGGCGGCAGATAGAAAATGCGTACCTAGCGCACTCTATACTAAGTATATAGAAATTTATATATACTAAGTATAGAGTGCGTCAGATACGTATTTTCTATCTGTCGCCGTGAGTTGCATAGTTACTTTTAGGACCCATAGATTTGCATAATATTTCAAGTTATTTTACATAATCATTCAAAAAAAATTTCTTATTGAGCGTTGAAAACAACATGTATTATTAATTGAATTAATGAATGAACTTACCAAATAATTTTGGTTTTTTCACTTGTCAGCGAATGCTAAGTTTTATGTGACTCAAAATGAAAATTGCTATTTATTGCTAAATGAAGATGCAAAATGTTATGGAATCATTGATAATTGAATAAAGCATGTTTTTCTGTCATCCAGCTACCAGATCAGGACAAACTTGCTTCCTCTTGGAGCCATTTCGATATTATTACTTTATTATTTATAACTCAAAACCACTTACACGGATGCTCTCACAAACGGTGGTGATAGAAGTGGCAGGAAACAACAGAGACCTTAAAAGAACTTAAAAATTCTACGGAGAACATGGAGGCTTAACGAAGACATTAGTAAAACTCAAGAGCATAGAGGCAAGAGCTTCAATGTAGGGGCCGAAACCTATGTAGAAGCAAAATAGAATAAAAATATCTTTAAGAGCGGATAAGTAGAAGCTAGTAGAATGAGCAGCTTCAAAGTAGGGGCAATACTTCTACCTGAAGCGTCAAAATAGGGGCTATACTTCGACTCGGGTAAGTCGATAATTTTAAAAACTGAACAGTGATCTGGATGATGCGAAATCTGTTCTGAAAATAACAAATAATAATACGTAGGTATTTAATTTCAATATAAGCATGGATTCTCAATTCTTGATACAAATGAATAAATACAAAATTAGATCAATGCTCTTTGAAATTGTTTTTTTTCTCTTTCAGGGCGCTTTGCCCCCGAATGTCCCACGGGAGCTCCCCCCTCTATCCCGTTGCTAATTTGGAGCAATATTATCCAACATCCGGTTTTTTATGGGATTCTGTCGCACGTAGAAAAATGTGAATCCAATATCTCGCAATGAGTACTAGAAGTCTAGAAATTCATTTCCACGTTGATTTTTTCGGGAAGAGTACATTATATCTTTTCTATTTGGAGCCAAGGAAGAACCTTATGTAATAAAGTTAGCAAACGGTCATAGACTAGATGACACAATGGTATGGAAAGTCGTTGGCTCGGTTCCAGAAAATTTCGTCGTGGAAACGAATTTCTAAACTACTTACATTCAGTCCTATGCCCTGACAGTCACTACTTTTTGTCCTCACACTGAGAGCATTCCACTTTTTATTCGTTTAAAAACAAAATTGTCGTAGGTAAATTTTTATTATTATTATTATTATTTTCTTCATTTATTTTTTTTTTATGAGAGAAGTTTAAGGCTCCGGAAGCTATGATCACCGTTCCTTATAGCAACCAATCCCGACGCAACTAGAACGTGTTCGTCATTCACTTCTGCTCCTTCTGTTTTAGAAGGTAAGCAAGATAGGGAAATTTACGCGAGAAAACATCGTGCAACACTGTTCACTGGAGTCAGGTCTCCAGGCACGGATGACCTTACGCGGCAGACGGGACAGTTGAAGCTGAAAATTTCACCTCTGGATACTTTTTTAGAACTACCAATCTTTGTAGAATGTTATGAGGAACAGTGTTGTCGGACCTTGATTCAGCCATAACAATCTTGTCATCTGCGAAAGCCAATCCACGCACCTTCACTGTTTCGAGATCTACACCTTCTGCGTCATAGAGGGCCATTCTTAGACACTTATCCATAAATATAATAAATAGCCATTAGGACATAACGCATCATTGCTTAACGCCTTGCACTAATTAAGTACATAAATAGATTATTTAATTGAAGGCTATGTAATTGAATATTGACTATAATTTTTATGATAAAGGTTTATTTATTTTGTAAATACGTCTATTTCAATTATATAATTTTTGTAAATTTTTTTATGTTTGAAATAAGTATCTGAATTCTGCTTTCAATATTATATGTACAAAATATGTAAATTGTATTACATGGAGATTGAATTTGAATTGTTTTCAATTAAGTAACATAAATTGATCATTCACATTAAGGTTATGTGATTTAATATTGGCTACTATTTTTATGATAAAAATTTATTTTTCCTTCAAAAAATCTCCATTGCGATTAAATATATTTTTTTAAAGTCATTAATAATTGAAATTTTCAGATACAAATTTATTACAAGTTATGCTTTCTATTGTCTGAATTCATTAATTATATATTAACTGATTCTGTTAAAAATCACATTTTCTGGAATTCGTTAAAAGATGATTAATAAATTTAATTTAATAAAAGAAAAATCCAAATTTAAAAAAAATATACATGAAGTAAAAATTATTTGAAAGTTTCAATGAAAATAATTTTTCCGTGCTTTTTATGTTGTGAAATGAGTAATTAAGTATCAGCTGATTAATTTTTGATCACAATATAAAATTACATAAAAATTGAACTTCAATATTCTTTAATTAAGTAACATGAATTTATTATTTAATTTATGGTTATGTCATTGAATATTGGTTAAAATTGATATAATAAAAGTTTATTTATATTCAAAATAGCCCTATTCCAGTTAAATAAATGTCTAATTGTTTCTGAGATAGCGAAATGAGTATCTGAATTCAATTTTCAAAATTATATGTATGTATGCTTTAATTTGTATTGCAATTAGTTTAAAAGGTAATAATTCAAATTTTCATAATAATATCAAGTAAAAATTATTTGAATGTTTCAATGAAAATAATGATTTGATACTTTTCATGTCCTAAACTGTCTAATTAATTATTAGCCAATTAATTTTTTTCACAATATTGAATTACATAAAGATTGAATTTCAATTAATTTTAATTAGGTAACATAAATTGATCATTCACTTAAAAGTTATGTAATTGAATATTGGCTATAATTTTTATAATAAAAGTTTTTTTAAAATACATTCATTATAATTATATAATTTTTTTACATGTTTGCGATGGTCTGAAATGATTATCTGAATTCAATTAAAAAAATTATAAGTGCATATTTTTCGATTCTTTATGAAATTTGCATTAAAATTTATTAATAATTTAAATTGTAAGTAATGCAATTACGAATTTAAAAAATATAAATTAAAAATTAATTGAATATTTAAATGAAAATATTTGTGTAATGCTTTTTATGTTTTTAAATTATTGATTAATTATTGAATCTATTAGAACTTAAATTTTCCTATACAAAAAATGTTACATTCTCTTCGAGTGAACAGGTTTGCCTATTATATATATATTTTTTCTTTCCTTGGGTCGTCTTCCAAAACATTAATTTTTTTATTTCAAGTGTTATTTTTGACGAATAAAACAAAAAATACGCGTCCTATCAAACAGTGGTTAATAACAAATTTGTAGATCTTTTTTAGGTGCACGTTTTTTGTATCTTCATTTTTTTTTTGTATCTTGCATAGTTTGACCGCAAAATGGAATTTTTAATTTTTAATTATTCTTTGTGCGATCAAAATTTGGATTTTCGATTGTTCGAAAAAATTCAAAAAGTTGTTATGATAATCTTGTAGGGCTCTCACAAAGAAACGTTTTTCTCCTCTTGACTTTTTTTCATATCATGCGTTGTTCGAGTTAAAATATTAATTTTCTTTTGTTTTTTGAGATTTTGAAAATGCTATAATTCTGATAATTTCAATTTTATCTAAAAAGTTCACAGGGATAAATTGTTTGTCTCTTGGAGTACTACTAACAACCGCACATAGAATTTTCAAATTTGGAAAAAGTGGTCTAAAAAATGTTCAAAATGTGCTCACTTTTTGAATTTTGATCCAAAATAGCTGGTTAACAAACTCGTTCTTTCTTTTTAGGCTTTCAAAAAGAGTGCCAAAGCACAATCTGATCTGATCAATCTTTCGAAAGTTATCTTGCCTACACGATACTACAGACTACAAACAGACAGACAGAGAGACAGACAGAAATACAGACGGACAGATAGAAACCTTCGTGAAAACCATTTTTTCTGACTCAGGGGGTCTCGAAACGTCGACATTTGATTGATTCCGCGAAAGTCATTTTTCACATAAAACCAATACCCTCTCATTGAGATGACAATGTGAAAAAAAAAAAAAAAGTATTTTTGGTTCCATGTTTTAGTGGGACTGACGCTACACCTGGACTCACCACCATATGACGAATCGCTAGGGGTAGGCCGGAAATTGGCAGATAAGAACATATAAACTCCTCTCTAATGCAACTCTGCTGAAGGCTGGTGACCTTCTCAGCATAAAACATCAACCAATTGCAACTCTATCGGTTTCCTTTCCTTGGCCCCCCTCCCCCCACAGTAGCAGAAGTTTTAGTGGGACTGACGTTACACCTGGACTCACCACCATATGACGAATCGCTACTTAACTTGGACATGATTTCGACTCGCAACAACCCGAGGACGCGTTCGGTGGCTTTGTCATAGGCCCTTCGGTTCGATTCCTAAGGAATCAAAACTGAACCGAATAAAGAATCAAATCCGAATCGAATATATATATTATTATACATATAATTAACAGTTTGTCATAAGGACAACCGCAAGATTTCGCCGGGAGCGGGTGCTAATCTGAAAAATTGCACCCGCTCCCAGCGAAATCGCGGTAAAATTTCAGCTGTAACCACGTCTCGTGCCCGTGAGATAGGTGATTACAGTCTGCGACGAATTCAATACAATGATCCGGCAAAAGTCTCGTGCACCCTGAGGACACGGAGCGACCCAAGCATGACCGCCTTCTGCATTTTCCCCGCAAGTGTCTCAGCATTTTGTTGACACGAAAGGATGTTTTTCAGGCTATTAACCAGTGAAACCTTGTCACCTCCAAGAGCGCCAATGATCAGGACGATTAGCTTAACAGAATATTCCGGGTATAACCGTCGCAACGCCCTTTCTCCTTGGCTATCACGTTTTTGTCAGCTGGTGCCGAAAATTCGATAACGAACATGGTTCGTTTCTCGAAGTAAAGGAGAACTATGTCAGGTTTCGAGTGCGCAACAGCAACAATTGTATACTGTATAATTCTATATAATATATATGAATATAGGCAATCTGGAATTCCAGTGACAGATACGCAATTCAGAAGTCATCAAAACCCATTCAAACTTGCGTTTGAATGGGTTTTTATGACTTTTGAATTGTGTAACTGTCACTGGAAATCCAGATTGCCTATATTGATATATATATACATACACACATATACACACAGGGTGTCCCAGACTCAAGGGTCCGGACTTATATGGCTGTATAAACAAAGAAAAAATAAATCGACTACTGTTTTTTTACAATAAAATCGTTTTGAACATTTCATTTAGAAGATATCTAAATCTTTCTTCAGCTACAAAAAAGTGAGAATAAAATAAAATGTTGGTTACACGTAAACAAGAAAATCATTGTTATCGATATTAGAACCACTAAGACACTTCAGCACGCCTGGTAGCGCTGCAGCTAGTTGGCGCGGGGCGCCCGCACTCTTATGACCTTCTACAACTCAACCAATACTTTCCATCCCATTTTCGATTTGAGATGTTTTGCAATAGAAAAAAATCAAGTTTTTTTTATAGCTTACTGAAAAACGACAAAAGATTCCGCACTTGGAGAAAAACTCAAAAATGTTTTTTAGAATTAAAAATCATAGTGAAGTAATTTTTTATTGCATAATAATTATTTTTATTGTAAACCTCATTAAAAGACCTTTCGAAAACCCCTATGAAAAAGTAAAATTGGATCACTGTATCAGGAGTTATGTACAATTGAATGTTAGCGGTCAGGGTGAATCATCGAAAATTCGGGCCCCTGTATCTTGACAACCCGTTATACTATGTTCGCCCCCTTTACAGAATTTGAAGAGGTCCACTATCACTACAATCTGGCGGAGTTTGAATAAGATAGGCGACAAAATCAACGGTTGATCATAAGACCAAAAGACGAATGCATCAACTCAGCACAAAGATAGGCTGGACAAGGCATACGCGTCCCGCATTCAGTGTGTGATTGACCACTGACGATCAGGCAGCATATTGTTGACAGAATACGAGTACTCTGACCACAAGAGGAGGTCGAGGCATTTTGGAGAGAAGTCTACGAAGTCCAGCATCCACTAATAGAAAACTCAAAGAATATAAATAGCTTCAAGGAGCTGTGCAGTGCCCTCATAACACCTGAGGAGGTATGCCCACCTGTCACTACCGAGGAGGTGAAAAAAGTATTAAGAGGCATGAAGAACTATTCCGCTCCGGTACCAGATGGTATCAAGATCTTCTGGTGGAAGAAGTTTCCTTCAACCCACCAGCATCTGGCCCGCATTTTCACCTTATATCTAAAGTCGGAAGAGCCTATTCCGTAGTGGTTGGTCGAAGGGCGCACAGTGCTCCTGCCAAAGATGGGCAACTTAGCTGACACTAAGAATTACAGGCCAATAACTTGTTTGAACACACTGTATAAGATCTTCACAGCTATCCTAAATTATAGGATTGTTCGGAAAATTGGACTGTGTGGCGAGAGATGCACGAACAACACGGCTCAAAGAAAGGCGCAGCAGGATGTCGAGAGAACCTGTTCATCGATAGATGTGTCTGTAAAGACGCATCATCATACCAGCGTTACCTATCGATGGCCTGGATTGATTACCGGAAATCTTTCGATTCAGCCTCCCATAGACTTATCATCTGTCTGTTGAAAAGCTTAAAGGTTCATCCACACATTGTGACGTGCATACAGATATTAATGCCGGTCTGGAAAACCAGATTTACTATCTCATCTGGAAAGTATCGTGTGATCACTCGTTTTGCCTCACATTATTGCCACTATCTCTTGCACTTCGCCATTCCAAAGGGTACCTCTGCGGCAAACCTGGAAATGGTCACTCATGAATTTTACATGGATCATCTTAACATCTATGCTAAAAATAAAGAGAAACTACATCTAGTCTAGACATTGTCAAAGAGTACACTCAAGAGATTGGAATGGAGTTAGGGTTCCAGAAATTAGCCAAGGTTTAATTGAGGAAAGGAAAACTTACTCTCTAAATCAGAATCAGTGAAAAGTCACTAATTGTCAGTGAAATCTCACTGATTCAATGAAATAATCACAGTAAACACTCAAAACCCATAAATGTGATCAAATATTAAAAAATGTGAAAAGATTTGATGCTTCTAAATGACAAAAAACCTCACATATATATCGAAAAATCGAAGTGCTTTTGAAGTAACAAAATCTTCAATATCATTCTTCGCAAAATTTGTCAGATTTTGACCCGAAAGATATTTTGCGGGTTCGTCTGAGCCTTCTCGCGATTCAATCGCAGACACCATTGCCCTTTTCTGTTCGAGTGAAATTCTAGAATCCAAGAATGCCATGGCCACAAGTTCCTCTGAGAGATACCACAAGTGTCCTTCAAACTTTTCACAAGCGACTTTTGATATTTTGGCATTGACGGACTTGTAACTCACCAATGTTTTAATTAACTTTAGGTCATTGTATGCCGCAGCAACCGGTAAAGGAGCTTCAAACCAAAATCGGATGTAATTTTGATCACAAAAAGGCAACATTTCCTAATGGCTTCGGTTTCGATAGATGTTAACGTATATTGATTTCGAAACATTCAAATTTTCAGGCAATAAATGGCAGTTGCCATTCACCGCGCATGGTGCATTGGTCCTGGAGCCATGAAACGAATACCCCAAACTGCAACATCTCCTAAAAAAATTATGGCGAGCTCAAGTGATTCGCGATAGTCATCACGGGGTTAATAATTTTCTTTTAACTGCGAATTTGCAAATTTAATTAGGTCTTCCTTCTCTGATCGCAGTTTCTAAAGTATTCGCTTGTCGTTTATATATCGAAAGATTCCCACGCTTCACTAAACTTTTTAAATAATGGAGTCTCTGGTCCTGATGTTGGTCAAAGGCATTCTTGGCATACACTTTCGAGCATTATTTCAGGGATATAATGTCTGGTAGCAAAGTACAGCAAATCTTTTTGAAAGCGTTGTTCCAAACGTACGCATGTCCCCTGAACATGTCGAACAGGTTATCCAAATTATCGCGGAAGTTCGTTCTTTTTCCTTGGAAAGCACTTGAACTTCGCTCGCTTTTCTTGTTAAGGTTTTTCCACGTTTTATGTAGTTCAATCAATTTTTTAACACAGCGATGTTTCTCTCGCACAGGAATTTTCATCTTATCTCAGAACACTATTGCTTGATCGACAACACATCTAGATATCGACGTCAATTATTATTTAAAATACGTGGATGTTTCATTGTTTATTTAACATTGTTTCGCACAAACTATACTTACGTGGCACTTTCATGTATTGTTTTTCCTAAAGATAGATGGTACTGAACCATGCTTAGAACATCTTCATTTGAGGGTAGCTTGTTTCCCTCAAGATTCTCTCTTGATGACATTTTAATTTTATTTTCATCAGGATCGCTCATTTTTATGGTTAACTTAATAAATTTCTCGAAATACTGTCAGCTGAGAAATAAGTGCTAATCACATATTCAATAAACATTTAACTTTAGGTACGATGCGAAATTTTTTCACTTCTCAAATGAAAGTTAAGTTTTGAAACGATACATTTCTAGTGATTAAAAAAATGCTATACTTTAATTTTATTGCGCCAGCATTTTATTGAAGTTAAGAAGGATCCTCTTTTTATCATAAGGGTAATTTTCCGTAAAAAATGTGTAGTTTTTCTGTATCTCGATTAGTCATTTACGTACCAAAAAATCCTATGTAACGGATACATTCTTTAAAATTTAAGATATAACATTTTAACCCCTATAAAGGGTAGTTTTTAAAGCCAAGAGGTAGTATTTTTGGTCTAATTGGGTCAATTTTTTTGTGAGAGTAGGGTACCAACAGTTGCATTTCTTGGCAAACAGTTATTATATTTACGAAAATTAATAATAATTAATCATCCTAATCATTTTGGGGCACTTTGAGGACCAATAGATCAATGTTATTATTCACATCGAAGATATTACACAGTCTAAGACTTGTTTTACAAGCTATGAGTTTTTCTGTATATCCATTCGGTATTAACGTTTTTTTTTTACCAAAGCTAAATTTTCTTCGTGGTACCTTTGATTGGCTAGTTTTATGGCCATGTCTACCAAAGAGTAAATTACGCCTATTTTTACAAAGATCGGCTGATGGGAATAAAAGTGATGATAACGACCTGACCATGTAGGTTTGCGGTACCAATTTGAAATTATACGTCCGTCTTCTACCATTACAGTGACATCGAGAAAGTTTATTTTATTGTTATTGAGAGTGAATTTAGGAATGGAGTCAGCCCTATTGGATCTGTCAAACAATTTATCTATCTTTTGCTCAGATAGTACACAGGTGAGAATATAATCTATGTACATGAAGAAAAAACGGACATTATAGCACAGATTCTTTAGGATCTCTTTGTCTATATCTTTTAAGACAAGATAAGCTATAGTTGCAGTAGTGGGAAAGCCCATGGGTACCATGGCAAAATGCCTATGTACAATTCGAGGATGAAATTTATAAGCAAAAAATCGCGGGGCCCATGGGCTCTCTCTTTTCCAAGTCTCCCTTAAAAAAATACGAATGTTAGTTACAGGTCATAGAAGAGTGGTCTGTCACATCTCGAATCCCTTTTTCAAGTCTCCCTTTAAAAAATACGTGTGTTAGTGACTAGTCACGGAGAGTGATCGGTCACATCTCGAATCCCTTACTTAAGTCTCCCTTTGAAGAATACGAGTGTTAGTGACTGGTCACAGAAGAGTGATCGGTCACATCTCGAAACCCTTTTCCAAGTCTCCCTTTAAAAAATACGAGTGTTAGCGACTGGTCACAGAAGAGTGGTCTGTCACATCTCGAATCCCTTTTTCAAGTCTCCCTTTGAAAAATACGAGTGTTAGTGACTGGTCACAGAAGAGTGATCGGTCACATCTCGAAACCCTTTTCCAAGTCTCCCTTTAAAAAGGAAATTCAGCCAAAACTAAATACAAGGTAAATTGCGGTTGTGCAGGCAATAAATGCTCTGGATCCGTCAGTCTAGGTGGAGGTCAGTTATTTTACTAGTTATATACATTCTATCATCTTATTGTATTATTAATTTTAACTAATTCATGGTCAATCAGCACGTATAATGGTCTGGAGAAAAATGGACCTTTTCTTTGTATAAGTGCCTGAACTGTGAGACAGGACTTCTTTATTGAATATTGATCTTGACTGCTAAGCGGTAGAAAGCAGACTGACTTCCTACACAAGGGTTGCGTTGCGCAACCCCGTCACGCTGAGGCCCATGCCTAGACGAAGAAGTGGGGAGATTAGCCGATGCTGTTACAATCCCCTTTTTAGATCGTGTTTAGTCTTTAAACCTTTCTGATAGGTCTTATTTTAACGGCAGTAGTTTTGATTCTAAAGTCCATATCCCTATCATCAAAAATAGTAGCAGCGGTATAATGTACCGTTGAAGATGCGGTGACTTCAGTTTTGACAAAAAAGAAACAAATTTTTCTCGGTATACATTGAGAGATTAGCGCTAGCATGTTGCATTTGTATCCTATGAACGCTATGGCTATCGCAATAGCAACGTAACCTAGGTAGTGCACCCAGTTAATCGCATGTTCACTCCAGGTACGTGTTCGTCTGTCCTTGCTGACTTTTTCTACTGCGTTCTCGATGTCGTCGACCGATCGCTTTAGATTGTTTAAATTAAAAGGCCTAATTTCCTGAGTTAGCGGTATTAACTTATCTTTGATACAATCTAGTTGATCATCAGTATATGGTATCGACAAGTTCTTTCTACAGTTTATTTCTTTAACGAGAGTGTTCGTTGAACTTAATTTCAATACAATATTCAAACCGTTCAGTATACATTTGTCTTTGCTTACAATTTTTGTTGGACCCTGAATTTTAATTTTATCGTGTCCCGATTCACATACCACATCAACATCAATTGGCTCATAAGGGATCAAAATGTATCTGTTTGTAATTGGTATAAAAGCAATGTTAATGATTTTAAAAGGGGAATATTTACATTCGTCACTGATACTTTTCACATTCGTTCTTAATATACTATTTTCACAACTATGCGTTTCTGACATCAAGTAAGTGGGTTGAATTGGTTTGTACATTTTAATTTCGCTATAGTGTTTACAATTATCTAAAGGTATTCTGCCAGTCGGTACGTATGTTGTGTGACCCGGCCCCATTAGTAGGTATTCTTAGTCTGCCCACTTGAAAAAGTGGACGTATAAAAGGACGTATGAAAGAACGTACAAAAGAACGTACCAAAGGGCATACTTTGGTACGTCCTTTTGTACGTCCTTTAGTACGTCCTTTGGTACGTCCTTTTGTACGTCCTTTAGTACGTCCTTTGGTACGTCCTTTTGTACGTCGTTTCTGACGTAATTTCTTACTTTAAGAAAAGTGCCTAAAAATTTTTTTCTTAGTTTAATGCATTAAAAATATTTCTAATGTATCCAGCCTATTCATTAGACAAATAGCATAATAGCATAGTTGGCTGTCGCTAAAGAAAACACCAGAATTGATATACGTTGAAAAAACGGTATATTTTGGAATCAAAAAATTAACACAGTTATACACAATATTAAGAAACTTAAAAAATTTGCATGATAACAGACACAAAAAGTATTAAATAGAAAATTTTGAATACAGACTTGATACAAAACAGGAGTAAGTCCTAAGTGTCTGACAAGGCTTTAATTCTAATATTTGTGAAGTAAAATAAGGCAATTCAATGTTGAGTTTAGGGCCGGGTTATACAACGCCCTTATAACGTGTTAAAAACTATTGTGACATGTAAATTCCATAAAACTGAGCTTCTTTTACAATTTTCAACATTATCGCTATCTAACAAGTAGTCCAAGCAATTCATATTTCTCTGGCTCCTTTTAAAGGCACACATAACCAACCGAAACCTACCTTACCGACATTCTTTTGGCAAATCTTGCGTCCACATAAAACAAGATATCGAGCTTAAACTTTAGGGAATTAAATAAAATGCAATAAGGAACGTTTTTACGATCTTCAGTTTTTATAATTAGAAAAAGTACATATTTTTGAACGAATTGTTCTTTTTAATTATTGCAAGTTAGGACCGGGAACATATTCCTTAGTAGCAGTGAAGACTTAACTGAAGTTCCTCGATACTTTTCCTTGGAATTAATCATTAATACGATTAAACTTGAATTTTATACTAGTATGTAGTGCAAAATATTCACTTCAATATCAAGCAGAGAAACTTAAATAATATTTAAAATTTTGATCTGAGGAGTTCCATCTTTAAGGAACGTAACATATCGCAAATCGATAAGCGGTAACTCCGGAGTGGGGACTTACCTGGCTACCAGAGGGGTGAGCTGTTAAATAGCCGCTCCCGACAAGAAACCTTGTCTTTTCTCCGATGCGTCGGCTAGAGCACCAGCTCTGAGAGAAGAACTGCGGTTCCCTCTTAGAGACACCTGATAGGTTTTCTGCACTAGATGCGCGATGGCAATTTATGCAGTTAGTTCAGATTAGATAGAAAGGACGTATAGTCCACTTAAATCTCTCTCTGAGAAAGAGAGGATTCATACCCATATAAGATTTGATATAGGCACGAAGTAGTATAAGGAGACCCGACTTTAATGTAAGAACTGCTAGCAGTTTTCCGAACACACTTCCTATAGCATTTTGTCGAGATCGGCCCAGTAACGGATTGTAGCGCCTCGTGGGAAAACTAGAAACTATTATTAAGTTACTATGGTAACCAACATGGCCGCGGAGCTGGTATGCGTAATTACAACGAAAATGGGACAATGTTTGGCTAGACCGTGAGTGGGTTGGATCATGGCCAGCAGGCTCCGATGCCTTAAGTGGAACAGACTTCTCAATAGACCATTTTACCTAACTATCGGAAGTTTATTTGCGCATGTGCGGCTGCCATGTGCATCCAGCGTAGTATGAAAGTTGCGCTCATATTTTGTAAAAATGTATACAATTGTACCTTTTGGCTGAGTGAAATTAAATGAAAATGATGTTCCGGGTACAAAATTGGGCAACTGTGAAATATAAAACCGTAGTTTTGCTTAACTGAGATGGTGGTTAAGTTGCCGAAAGCAACCTCATAGTGATAAAAAAGGCTGAACTTTTAAACAGGTTTGCAGGTTAAGTGTTTCATATTATTAAATTTTAATTATGTTGTTGTGATTCCAATAAATATCGAAGATAAAAGACAGGATTTGTGGATTGTAATTGTTTTAAAATAAAATTAGTGGTGTTTTGGGAAGAAAATGGTAACAAATAATTCTTGTATAGTATGGTGTTACAAAGTCGAAATTTTCGGAACATGCCAAATCTGTTACAAAAGAACATATAATTTGGAAGCATATTCTTACAGTTTTTAATTTCAGTCGAAAATACGAATTATATTAAATTTGAAAATTGATAATTTGCAAAAATATTGCCAACAAAGAAAGTTCATAGTACATTGAAAACGTATTACAAACAAAAATGTATATTTCGTGCTTGCATGGAACATTATTATTGTTACTGTAATTTTATTATGATAAGTTGTCATAATAAAGGTTAATATATATTTAACAACATAATTTCAGAGTAAAGGAATGCATCAAAAGGGGAAGGGACATCGATCCACAAATTGATGAAGGATCATGGTTAAATTTAAAGGAGGCGAAATTGAGAGGTTTTACATTTCAAGCAATTATTATATTCTTCAAAATGTTTCTTGAAGTCTTCTTTCCTAATACGACCACTTCTGTATTGTAATAAAGGTTTCGGGAAACGTACGAAGTAGAAGAGGATATTTCCCTTGTGTGCTTTAGTACGACTATCACTTTGATATTAGCCGTACCACGAAGTACTACAAGGAGACCACACGCCATGTATTTCATCTGGCGCCATTTCGCGATCGCCTGTCCTCCGATTTTCTCCATAGCGAGATTTCTATCCAGATGAGAGCGTCTCTTCAGAGAAAATGTGTAACTGAATTGTCGTCTGCTACTATGCCTATATGGTTAATTAAAAAATAATATTGTCAACTAAAGCAAAACAGAAGCAAAAAACACTCCGGGCTTCCATACATTCCATTAGGGATGTGCAGTTACGCGTAACTGGAAGTTTTTTACGTAAAGGAGGTATTTTACGTAAAATACCTCGAGCATGTAAAATACATGTAGAAAACCTTTGATTAGCTGTCTGACTCAAGTTTTAAATTTCCCGCCTCAGACGTGGCGCCCTCATATATAGAATAAGATTTAATTTACATCATGTATAAAACTGTTGACGTAAAATACCAGGTAAATTACCGTAAAAACCCAAATAAATTACCACGAGTATTTTACTTTCTCATCCCTGGTGCTAAAGTAAGTCATCTTCAAACTGCGCATGAAAATTGTTTCGCACACACTCTACTCAAATAAGGACCTTTAAGCACCATTTAGAAGCATGAGAAGGTCAACTTTAGATATGGGTGTTGCAAAAAGAGAGTTTTCGAAACGATCGTTTCAACCATCGACATATTGTATTGGACCACTAGCTACGGCCGTCAAAAGTGAATAGAAAGCGAGGGGAGATCGAGAAAGTCTACGTTTCCTTTTCTAAGGGTGGTGATTGGTGGATTTATACTTTTCTAATGAAAGCAGTTGAAAGATTATCAGAATCAATCACCATCCTGAGAAAAGGAAACGTGAACTTTCTTGATTTCTCTGCTCTTTCTATTCCCTATTCAAATTTTGACGAATGTAGCTAGCTGTCCAGTACTATATGTCGATGGTTTCAACTTCGGTCACACCTCGTTGTCTATCACACATGCACGAAGGAGTAGTAAGGAGTGATATCACCCTATGTGTTTGGTGAGCTGAGGTGGGATGAGCGACGTCCAAGAATTCGTTAATGTTTACCACGAATGAAAACTTGGGCTCAGTGTCGTGCACATGCGCAGAGCTGTTTTCGCAGTCACGTGTTATACCCACTCCCCTATGTTATATTGTGACATCTCGATGCACGCGTAGGTTATGTTCGGTTGTGTATTTATTTTGTTGAGTGTATATCACGTTCCTGAATTAAAAACGAGAAGGAAAATGGCATCAAAAATTTGAAAAGGATCTAGAAAGTGTAAGTACTGCAATAACATTATTATAATGATTTATGGATTACGTAAGTAAGGGATTCTATATTTCATGTATAAGGACTTTATACTGATATAAAAATCAGCCCTATGTATCGCCCCCACTCTTTCTGTTCTCTTAGCATCCGGAGGGGTATCGCAGTTCAAGTAAATCCAACAGATAACGCTTCGATCAGGTTTGCCGGTTTTTGCATTGTTATGTACAGCAAAAATACTAAAATTCGTTTAAAACTTGATACTTTTTATGAATATAAAAGAAGAACATAGTTTTCAGTAACAATAAGAGCAGCTGTAATTAGTAATAAAAAAAATTCATGAAAAGATGTAATTTAATAGTAGGAAAATTGAATATAAAGATGAGTTTTTTGAAAACAGTTTGAATTGTATTCAAAAACAACGCCAGATTCGCAGCAGCTAATGCGGCGGCTCAAGGTAAGAGTAGTACTCATACCACAATTCATAATGTAAGTTTTCTGGCAGATTCAGGCGCGACTGAACATATAGTAAAGAAAGGGTTTATCTTGTCTAATTTTAAAGAATGTCCCGGGGCGGTAATTAGAAGCGCGAATAAGAATAGCTCAGCTGACATAAAAATAGATGGCAAAGGGGACCTTGTGATAGAAAAAATTGATAATCGAGGCAAAACTATAGTATTGTCAAATGTCCTAGCTGCGGAAAATATAAGCGAGAATCTTATGTCACTTAGGAAGTTTGTAGATGCGGGTTTTGGCATATATTTAGATGATCAAACTTTAAATATATTTGATAAAGAAACCCAACACGTATATCTCTCGGGAGCCTACATTAAACCAAATTGGATAATAACACTAGGCATCAAAAGCCTCACAGATACTCAAAAGGAAACTTATCTAAGCTATAAGTGTGAAGCTAGAATGATTACTCTCGATGAGTTTCCCACTCAATCTTCAGTTCAAAAAAACGAAAAGAACACAGACCAAGATGCTGAGATTGAGAGGGAGCACTCCTTAGACGTAATAGACACAAGTTCAACCAAAATTGACAGTCCCAACTTTAAATACCTTAATTATAAACTAGTGGATATAGATAGCTTAGAAGACATAGATGGAGTAGAAGATTTATTCACATCATTTGAATTGGAAAAATTACATACAGAAAAATTAGATGAAGGTATGCTGTGGCATGTTAGGTTAGGACATTCCTCACTAGCTTATCTCAAGAAATTACAAAAATTAGATGGTAACTTGAAAAACGTCAAATTCGACAAGAACATAATGAACTGTGAAGTTTGCATATTAGCTAAGTTGTCAAAACTGCCTTTCAGTGAAATAAGAATTAGAGCAACTAAGCCTTTGTATATGATTCATGTAGATACGATTGGACCAATCAAACCAATATCGTTTCCGGACCAATGTCGTTATATTATTGTGTTTGTAGATGATTACACCAAGTTTGCAATGGCCTACTCCGTAAAACACAAGTCAGAATCCGGAGACCGTTTAGAAGCTTTTCTGATGAGTTCGCGAAATTTATTAGGTAAAAATGAGAAAGTTAGCTACATTCGAGCAGATAATGGCACTGAGTTCACTGGAGGTAAATTTCTAGAAGTAATGAAAAGGGAGGGTATAGAACCCAACTTTTCGAGTCCCTACACTCCACCACATAACGGCACTGCCGAAAGATTCAATAGAACGTTGATTGAGAAAACAAGATCACTTATGGTAGACTCAGACTTGCCCAAGAGAATGTGGCCTCTTGCAGTAGATGTATCTATAAACCTGTATAATAGAACCCCGAATAAGTCGATTGAGTTTAAAATTCCTTTGAAGTTAATAAATCCTGAAAGCAAATACCATATAGACAAAATTAGAAGGTTTGGAAATATTGCATATGCAGTTAAACACACTACTGAAACAAAACTCTCAGCAAAAGCCATTAGAGGTGTACTGGTAGGTCAAACTTCAAATGGCTATATAATCTGGCATCCAAGGTCTGGTAAACTTATACACTCAAAACATGTCAGAATCAAGGAAAAACTAACCTACAAAAATATTGAAGACAGAAAGGCCATAAAAGTTAATCAAAAGTAATATCAACTGCGAACCAGAAGTTGAATTAGATGTTGAGAAAGAAAAGACTGTGTATTTATATGAGAAAAACTTAGAAGCTTTAGAAGTAGAAGAAGACAAATCCAAAGATACACAATCAACGGTCTGTCCGATAGAAAGTAGTTCAGCTAAATCGAGGTCAAAAGGAAATAAGAGAGCTCAGACAAATGAACAATCATTAGATCTTGAGCCCCTCAGAAAGCAACCCAAAAGAAGTGCGAAAACAACCAAAGACTATAAAGCGATGGATAGAGGAACATCAGAGGCTCGCATGATCATAGATACTAGTTTTGCATTCTTGATTGAGGTAATGGATATAGATTTAGAGGATGTAGATGAGTTAGGGTACGTACTCTTGGCAGTCAAAAATCAAGATCCAGTTAGTTTCAAAGAGGCAATGAGTACAACAGACAAAGCTGAATGGTATTTAGCTGTCAAGGATGAATTAAACTCAATGGCTGAAAACGAGGTATGGAGTCTGGTTGACAGACCGACTATACTAAAAAATGGCAAAAGAGCAAACATAATTGATTCTAGATGGATATTTAAAAGGAAGTTTGATGAAACTGGCAAATTAAATCGGAAAGGTAGACTGGTTATTAGAGGATTTAAGGACAAAAATAGCTATGAACTGAGAGAAACTTATGCACCAGTCTCCAGACTGCCGGTTATAAGGGCTGCGTTTGCAATTATAAACAAATTAGGATTAGAAGCTAGTCAATTAGATGTAAAGACGGCATTCTTAAACGGTACGTTGAGTGAAGACGAAGAACTTTATATGGAAGTGCCTGAAGGCTTAGAAGTTGATGAAAACACAAGAGCTACGAAAGTGTGCAGGCTGCACAAGGCTCTTTACGGCCTTAAAATAAGTCCCAAGAAATGGAATGAACGTTTCACCAAAGAAGTTATTAAATTGGGGTTGGAAAAGGACATTAACGAACCTTGTTTGTTTACGTATAGACATCAAGGAATTGTTGCCTTCTTAGTTTTGTATGTAGATGACATTATCGCAGCAAGCAACAGCTCGAAAAAATTGAAACAAATAATAGATCATCTAAGCTCTGTGTTTAAAATGAAAAATTTAGACACATTATCTGTAATGATAAAAAGTTTTTAAGACGAATTTGTAACTATAAAAAAACCTGAAAACATGTAAAAGAATGTTAACTATAAAAAACCTGAAAACATGTAAAATTTTGAAAATTGAGGATAATGAAAGAACCTTATTTTTTATAAGTATCTGGGCTATTTTGAGATTTTTGAAAATATTTACATCAAATTAGCAACTTTATTATTATGAATAAGTACCGGGATGACATTTTTAAAAAACATATCACAATATATGTCATGTGTAAAGATTGTAAAAATGGTCAAAAACCTAACAAAATAAACCGAAAAGTGAGGTTTTTTGGAAGTTTATTTTTTAATTGTGAATCATTTTTTTTTGTGCTTATTCTGCAAGAATCATTCATGATAAAATGGATTTCTTTTAAATCTCAATTAAAAAGTTTTTTATCAAATTTTATTTAGGAACTGCAGGCCTTGGACTAGACGCCTAAACTATAGACTCACGCGAATTTTCGACCAAAAAGGATTAATTTTTAACGAAATTGTTTAATTTTCAAACAAATACATGAAATTTTAACTAAATAGTGGAATTTTCAACTGGATACATAAATTGTAAACCAAGAAGATTGATTTTCTACCAACAAAGACGAGTTGTTAAAAAAATATATAAATTTTAAACAAAATAGCTGAATTTTTAAATGAAACCAATTTTTCACCAAATATTGAATAATTAAATTTTCAGTAAACAAATTATTTTCAACCAAATAACAACGATATTTCAACAAAATAATTCATTTTTTGTCTAAATATATACATTGTTGATTAAAATGATGATTTCAATTTTAAATCAAAAACAGTTGAATTCTCTCAAAAAATACGAATTTTCAAGAAAAAAATGAAATATTCACATTTTTTATTTAAAAAATAAATTTTTACCAATAAAATACAAATATAAACAATAATTCGAATTTTCCACCTTAGAGATAACAAAATTAACTTTTAACAGAGTAGTTCAACTTTTAAACAACATTTTGAATTTTCAACCAAAAACATGAACTTTCAACTAAAAAAAAAAATTTCAATCAAATAGTTCAATTTTCAACTAAAGGAGATAAATTTCAACCAAAGATTGAATTGTTATTTTTTCGATTTAAAAAATTAATACTTATTACATGAATTTTCAACCAAGTAGACGAAGTTACAACTAAAAACGATACATTTTCAACAAAAAATGGAATAATTAAATTTTTATTCAAAAAATTAATTTTGAAACAAAGAAAAACGAATTTCAACAAAATAGTTACATTTGTCACCAAAATGGTCAAATGTATAATTAAAAATAACAATTTTGAAGCGAGAAGATTAGTTTTCCGCCAAAAAAGAAGAATTTTCAACCAAAAACATAAATTATCAATCAAGAAGATTGATTTTCTACCGAAAAAGACGAATTGTTAACAAAATACATAAATTTTCAACGTAGTAGTTGAATTAAAAAAAAAAGTAAATTTTAAGCAAAATAGATGAATTTTCAAATGAAAAAACAAATTTTCCACCAAATATTTAATAATTAAATTTTCAGTTAAAAAATTAATTTCCAATAAAAAAAGAATGCATTTTTAAATATATAATTAAATTTTCAACCGGAATAGTTGAAATTTCAGTCAAAAAACTTGCTAACCAAATAGCAGCGATCTTCCAACAAAATAATTAAATTTTTACCTGAAGATATAAATTTTTATTTAAAATAATGAATCTTAAACCAAAAAAATTATTTTTGAATCAAATTTTTTTAAGTTTTTACAAAAAAAATTAATTTTTAGCCCCAAGAGATGAATTTTCAACGAAAGATGTAATAGCTTATATTTCAACCAAAAATGTTTTTATTTTAAATCGAAAACAGTTGAATACAACCAAAAAACAAATTTTCAACAATATAGTTGAACCAGAAAGGAAATTTAAAAAAATGTTATTTAATTTTCAACATAGTAAATTAAGCTTTAACCAAGTAGTTGAATTTTCAATTTAAAAAATTAATTTTTACAAAAAAAAAAACGAATTTTCAATCAAGAAGATGGATTTTCAAGCAAAAAGAATTATTTTCTACCAAAAAAGACAAATTTTTGATAAAATAAATGCATTTTCAACCAAGTAGACGAATTTTTAACTAAAAAAGAAGAATTTTCAACAAAACACATTAATTGTTGAATTTTCAACAACAACAAATTTCAACCAAATAGCTATATTTTTAACTAAACAAGGTAAATTCTTAACCAAAAATGGAATAATTATATTTTTAAATTCAAAAATTAATTTTTACAAAAAAAAAAAAACCAATTCTCTACCAAAAAGATGAATTTTCAAGCAAGAAGATTAATTTGCTACCAAAAAAGACCAATTTTTAACAAAGTAAATGAATTTTTGACCAAGTAGATGAACTTACAACTAAAAAAAAAATCAGTTTTCAACAAAAAAATGGAATAGTTACATTTTTATTTAAAACATTAATTTTCAACTAAACAAAAACGAATTTACAACAAAATGGTTAAATTTTTAACCAAAAATATCAATTTTCAAGCGAGATGATTAGTTTTTTGCCAAAAAAAGAAGAATTTTTAACTAAATACTTGAATTTTCAACCTAATAGTTAATTTCCAACTAAAAAAAAATATAAATTTTCAAATGGAAAGTGAATAGTTAAAATTTCAGTTAAGAAAGTTAATTTCAAACAACAAAAAATCCAATTATTCATCAATCTAATTAAATTTTCCACAAAGCAGATTAATGTTTCACAAAATAGTTGATTTTAAATAGAAGAGTTTCCAATCTTTGAATTAAAAATTGAAAAATTATGCAAGGTTTAAGTTTAACAATTATTTTTAGTGGCAAAATAATTTTATAGCCTTCATTTTGAATTTTTTTCAAATCGAAAACTAAGAAAATTTATTGTCAGACCTAAGACGGCCTAGCAGAACCGCTAAAAATTGTTTTAAATAAAAGAAAATTCGAAACATTATTTTTTCATCAGAAAGTAAAAACTTAGGAGGTAGCGTTTCCAAAATTTAAAATTTCTTCCGAAATTTTATTAAATTCTTTACAACCGCATAAACATTTTTTTGAATTTCTTCAAATCATTAAATTCCTTGGAAATCCCTTGAATTTTTTTTAAATCTCTTGAAAAGACTTAAAATCTTCTAAAATACCCTAAGATTTTTCAAATTCTTTGAAGTCACAAAAAATTAGTAAAATCAATAAAAAATTCCTTGTAATTCCGAATCCTGTAAAATCTCTAAGATCCCGGGAAATTTGTTAAACTCTTAAAAATTTCTTGAAATTTTTAAAAACACCTTCAATTCTTCAAAACTTTTTCAAATTCCCTTAAATTATTCACATCAATTGAAAATTTCTTGGAATCTGTAAAAATATCCTAAAATGTTCAACAAAATTTAAAATCTTTTGAAATACCCTGAAATATTCGAAAATTACTGAAATCTCTCAATTCCTGTGGTTAAATTCTTTGAAATATATTAAAATATGATGAAATTCCGTGAAATTGAAAAAAATCTGATACTTCCTGAAATACTGTAAAATTGTTTAAAATACTTTGAGAATTTTTAAAATACCTTAAAAACCATTTAAATACTCAGAAATTTTATAAAATTCCTTGGAATCTTCAAACTATCCTGAAACCTTATCGATCTTATTAAATTGTTCCATATTTTCAAAAATTCTAGTAAATTTCTTAAATCCCTATGAAAATTTGATTAAATCCCTTAGATTCATTCAAATTTATGGATATTCCTTGAAAATTTTCAAATCTCTTGAAATAGAAATTTTTAGAATTCCCTAAAATATTTGTAATCCTTTGAAATCCCTTCAAATGATTGAAAGCAATAAAAAAATTCCTTGAGATATCTTCAAATACCCAAAAATATTTAAAATTCTTTGAAATCTTTTGAAATCCCTTGAAATTCTTTAAATCTCCTGAAAATGCCTTGGAATATTTCTAGATACCATAGAATATTTAAAATCCTTTTAAATCCCTTCAAGTTATTAAAATCAATTAACAATTTCTTGGAATATTTTAAAATTACCTAAGATATATGAAATCCTTCGGAATCCCATTAAATTATTGAAATCAATAAAAAATCCCTTGAAATATGTTCAAATACACTAAAATATTTAAAATTCTTAGAAATCTTTAGAAATCATTTGAAATTCTTTAAATTTCTTGAAAATTCCTTGGAGTATTTTTAGATACCCTGAAATATTTCAACTCTTTTGAAATCCCTTGAAATTATTATAATCAATTAACAATTCCTTGCAATCTTTTAAAATTCCCTGAATAATTACAAATCCTTTGAATTCCCATAAGATTTCTGAAATCAATTTATAATTCCTTGGAATCTCTTAAAATTCCATAATATATTTGAAATCCTTTGAAATCTTTTGAAATCCCTTGAAATTCTTTACATCTCATGAAAATGCCTTGGAATATCTTTAGATGAAATAAAATATTTAAAATCCTTTGAAATCCCTTCAAAGAATTGAAATCAATCAAAAATTCCTTGGAATCTTTTGAAATTCCCTAAAATTTTTAAAATCCTTTGAAATCCAATCAAATTACTGGCATCAATAAAAAATTCCTTGGAATCTTTCAAATTACCAAATATATTTGAAATCCTTTGAAATCCCATCAAATTACTGGAATCAATTAAAAATTCCTTGGAATCTTTCGAGTTACCATAAAATTTTTAAAATCCTTTAAAATCTTTTGAAATTCCTTGCAATTCTTTAAATCTCTTGAAAATGCCTTGGAATATTTTTGGATACCCTGAAATATTTAAAATCCTTTGAATTCCCATAAAATTTCTTCAATCAATTTATAATTCCTTGGAATCTTTACAAATTCCCTGAATAACTACAAATCCTTTCAATTCCCATCAAATTTCTTAAATTAATTTATAATGCCTTGGAATCTCTTAAAATTCCCTGAATAATTACAAATCCTTTGAATTCCCATAAAATTTCTTAAATCAATTTATAATTCCTTGGAATCTCTTCAAATTCCATAATATATTTAAAATCCTTTTAAATCTTTTGAAATCCCTTGAAATTCTCTACATCTCCTGAAAATGCCTTGGAATGTTTTTAGATAAAATAAAACATTTAAAATCCATTGAAATCCCTTCAAATTATTAAAATCAATCAAAAATTCCTTGGAATCTTTTAAAATTCCCTAAACTATTTGAAATCCTTTGAAGTCCGATCAAATTACTGGAATCAATCAAAAATTCCTTGGAATCTTTCAAATTACCAAAAATATTTAAAATCCTTTGAAATACTATCAAATTACTGGAATCAATTAAAAATTTCTTGGAATCTTTCAAGTTACGAAAATTTTTTAAAATCCTTTAAAATCTTTTGAAATCCCTTAAAATTCTTTAAATGTCTTGAAAATGCCTTGGAATATTTTTGGATACCCTGAAATATTACAAATCCTTTGAATTCCCTTCAAATTATTGAAATCAATCAAAAATTCCTTGGAATCTTTTAAAATTCCCTAAAATATTTAAAATCCTTTGAGAAGGATCATATATTTTTGGCTAGAAAATTCATCATTTTGGGTGAAATTTTTTTTCTCAATTGGCTGAAAAATCTTTCTCGCTTGAAAATTCGTATTTTTCATTTGACAATTCATCTCTTTTGGTAAAAACTACATTTTTTGGTTAAAAATGCAACTGTTTGGTTGAAAATTAATCTTTTTCGGTTGAGGATTCCATTATATAGTTGAAAATGTATGTAATTTATTGAAAATTCGTTTTTTGTAGTAGAACGTTAATTTTCTTGGTTAAAAATTGAACTATTTGGTTAAAAAAATGTATTTTGTTGAGAATTCATGGTTTTTGGTAGAAAATTAATCTTCTTGGTTAAAAATTGAACTATATTTTTGAGAATTCATTTTTTTTTGTAGAAAATTAATCTTCTGTGTT
The DNA here is from genome assembly GCA_011634705.1 of Andricus grossulariae. Classification (NCBI taxonomy): domain Eukaryota; kingdom Metazoa; phylum Arthropoda; class Insecta; order Hymenoptera; family Cynipidae; genus Andricus; species Andricus grossulariae. The sequence continues at coordinate 70,647,216 of JAABKJ010075445.1, read as the reverse complement.
GAAAAGTCATCTTTTTGGGTGAAAATTGAAGTATTTCGTGGAAAATTCCACTGTTTTGTAGAAAGATTAAAATCTTTTTGGTTTGAAAACGTATCTCTTCCTGTAGAAATTTCATCTTCTTTGGTTAAAAATGCAACTGTCAGGTTAAAAATTAATCTGTTTTGGTTGAGAGTGAACATTTTTGTTGAAAATTCAACTGTTTTGTAGAAAATTCGTATTTTCGGCTCGAAAATTAAACAATTCTGATTAAAAATTAATCTGTCTCAGTTGAAGATTCAAGTATTTTGTTAGAAATTCGTATTTTCTGGTGGAAAATCAATTTTTTGGTTAAAAATGCAACTGTATGGTTGAAAATTAATCTGTTTTAGTTCAGGATTCATGTTTTTTGTTGAAAACTCTAATTTTTTCATTATATTCAACTATTTTTTATTTAATATTAAAATATTTTCTGGTTGAAATATCAGCTATTATATATTTCGTTGAGAATTCATATTTTTTTAATGTTTGTTGGCTGTGTTGAAAATTTATCTTTTTTGTTGAAAATTGAACTATGTTGTTGCAAATTCCACTGATTTGTAGAAAGATCATATTTTTGCTTGAAAATTCAACATTTTGGATAAAATTTTCTTTCTTTATTGGCTGAAAAATTTTTCTTGCTTGAAAATTCGTCTTTTTGATTTGAAAATTGATCACTTTTGGTAAAAAGTTCCTTTTTTGTTTAAAAATGCAACGGTTTGGTTGAAAATTAATCTTTTTTGGTTGAGAATTTAATTATTTTGTAGGAAATTCATTTTTTTCTGTTTGTTAAACCCAACTTCTTTTTATTTTAAATTGAAATCTTTCCTTTGTTAAAATATCAAATATTATATTTTTTGTTGAGAATTCATCTTTTTTGTTTGAAAATTCAACTAGATGGTTGAAAATTAAGTTTTTTGTTAAAAATTCATACTTTTGGTTGAAAATGAACTTTTTTTGTTGAAAATTCGTCTTTTTGACTTAAATTGTTTTTTTTATTCTGATAGAAAAATAAACTATTTGATTGAAAATTAACCTTTTGATAACGAATTTAAATTTTCGGTTTGAAAACCCAACTGTTTTGTAGAGAATTCACCTTTTTGGCTTGAAAATTCAACTATTTGTTTGAAAATTAACTTCTTTATTGAAAATTCATATTGTTTTATACGAATTCTTCCTTTTGAAAATTCAACTCTTTTGTTAAAAATTCGTCTTTTTGAGTTCATAATTAATCTCTTTTGGTAGAATTTTGATAATTATTGGTTAAAAATGCAACTGTTTAGTTGAAAATAAATCTTTTTTGGTTGAGGATTCATCTATTTTATCGAAAATTCGTCTTTTTGGTTTAATTCAACTGTTGTTATTTAAAATAAAAATCTTTTTTGGATTAGTTATCAACCAGTTCATTTTTCCTTGAGAATAATCTGTTTTAAATAAAAATTTAACTACTTGGTTGAATATTCGTCTTTTTAATTTGAAAATTCATCTCTTTTGATAGAAAGTTGATCTTTTTTGGTAAAAAAAAGTCATATTTTTGGGTGAAAATTGAAATATTTGGTTGAAAATTCCACTGATTTGTAGAAAGATAAAATATGTTTGGCTTGAAAATTCAATATTTTGGATAAAAATTTTTTTCTTTATTGGTTGAAAAATCTTTCTCGCTTGAAAATTCGTCTTTTTCATTTGACAATTCATCTCTTTTGGTAAAAAGTTCATTTTTTGGTTAAAAATGCAACTATCTGATGGAAAATCGATTTGTTTCGATTGAGGATTCCATTATATATTGATTGAAAATTGAACTATTTGGTTAAAAAAGTATGTATTTTTAAAAATTAATCTGTTTTGGTTGAGAATGATCTTTTTTGTTGAAAATTTAATTTTTTTGTCGAAAATTGAACTATGTCGTTGAAAATTCCACTGATTTGTAGAAAGATCATATTTTTGCTTGAAAATTCGACATTTTTGATGAAATTTTTTGTCTTTTGACTGTTTTTTGTTTAAAATAAATTTTTTTTTTACTAAAATATCAACTATTATAATTTTTGTTGAGAATTCATCTTTTTTTTCGAGAATTTATTTTTTCTGGTTGAAAATCCAACTTTTTTGTAGAGAATTCGCCTTTTTGGCTTGAAAATTCAACAATTTGATTGAAATTTTCTTCTCTCTTGGGTGAAAATGCTGTCTTGGTTGAAAATCCAACTCTTGGTTGAAAATTCGTCTTTTTGGTTTAAAAATGCATCCATTTTAGTATAAAGCTCATCCTTTTGGTTAAAAATGCAACTGTTAGGTTAAAAATAATCTTTTTTGAATGAGGATTCATCTGTTTCTTGAAAATTTGTCTTTTTAATTTGAATATTAATCCTCTTACACTGACTCGATTTTTTAAAAATTGATAATTTTTCAATTGTTATTTATTCATCAAAATTAAATGATTTCACTGACATATTAAAAATTTGTTAAACAGAACAATTAAAATTGTAAGGTTCAAAGTTTCAATTTAACACTGAAATATTAACGATTCAATGCTTTCTATTTCAAATAATTAGCAAAAAAAATCGTATTTTTTCGATTAATTTGCCAGTTTCTTACTGAAAATTGAAATATTTTTTTGTGGAAATATCAACTATTACACTTTTTGTTCAGAGTTCATTTTTTAATCCAAGATTCATCCGTTTGGTTGAAAATTTAACTATTTTCTTGAAAATTCCTTTTTTCTTAGTTTAAAATTATTTATTCTAACTGAAAATGTAAGAACAAAATTTTACATTAATAAATCATGTCAATATTTGTTATCCTAGGTCGGAAAAAAACAACTTTTTGACTTCAAATAAAAATTTAACTATTGAGAAAGAATTGATCACGATAATTGGAATTAAAAGATTCGAACTCTTGAAGATAATGATTTTTTTATTTTAAATTATAAAAACTGAACCACAAATTAAAACACTCAAAGTGGAATACTTTTGAATCTGAAACTTTTAAAATTAAAGCTTAACAAAATTTTAATTCAAACGCTGAATAATTTTCGCGTATGAAATGAAAGCTTAAAAAACTTCTCAATTCAAAATTTCTCAATTAAAACTCGTTAAACTGCAGAATAAATAAATAAAAAATTTGTTTGAAAAAATCCTTAAAAATTTTTTCAGGAATCTAATAATAATTTTATTATCTTTGAAATCGAATTTTTTCTACAATTTTTTGAAAATCCTGCAAAAGCAACAAACTTAACTTAAAATCATCCAGATTCTTTTTTTAAAATTTTGAAAATCTTATCAAATATTCTTTTTGTATTCATTTAAATAACATTATTGTCAGTTTTTCTATAAATTTTAATACAAATTTTTTATGCATTCAAAACCTTTAAAAAGGATTAAAAAGTGTATAGATTTTTTATTTGACATCTTCAAAAATCTAGACAGTGTTTAAAATTTTTTGAAATCTTTTCTCGTTTTAAATAATTTTGGAATCTTTTCAGAACTTCTGAATATATTTTAAACTTACTTATTATTAATAAATAATGTTTTGAAATATTCTCTTAAAATTAATTGTTTAAAATAAAAAATCGTTTTAAATTTTCCCAGCAAACTTAAGATTTTTTTATTTCCTCGAAACCTTTCAAGATCCTTAAAAAGCTTCAAACGTTTATTTCGAAATCTTCAAAAATCTAAATTTATTTTTTTTTTTCGAAATCTTTTCCAGTTTTAAATTAAGTTTGGATCTTCTCTAAACTTATAAATATCTCTGAAACTAACTCAAATTTTTTCCAAATTGATAATTGTTCAATTTTTATTTATTCATCAAAATTTAATAATTTCACTTACATATAAAAAATTTATTAACGTAACGTTCAAAGTTTTAATTTAACATTCAGAAATATTAACGATTCAAGGATTTCTGTTTCAAATAATTCAGCTTAAAATTGTTTAGTTTTTAATATCAGATTTATTATTGCTTATTTTAAATGAAGAGTAAAATATTGCTGAATATCTAAAAAAAATTCTTCCCTAATTAGAAGATTTCAAATTAAATTGCGGTTATAAATGGAATATTTTAGATTGAAAAAATATTTGAATAGGATTTGGAATTAAACAAGAGCGTTTAGTTTTTCAAATTATTTCTAAATTAAGAATAGTTTATAAAATTTATAAAGTCCTGCAATTTCAATTATTGTTCAATTGTCCATAATCGAAATACAGTTCAATGTAATTTTTTATAATATCAAAAGTTCTTGGTAAAAGTGTAATATTTTTTTCAAGCTGTTGTTTCTTGTAGAAACTTATATATTACATACCTTATAAAAATTGACAATAAATTATAAGTCGAATCGTTCATTTGTAAAAATTTATTTTTTTTTCTTTAAATTCCTACATTTCTACAATAAACTGCCAGTATATAAAATATAATTTTTTTCAGAGTTTCCCAATATTTCATCTTTTGTAAAATCTTGTAATTTTTTATCAATATTTGTAATTTTCAAGAGTAATTTACGTAGAATTAAAAGCGTTTTAATGACATCAAACATCCAAATTGAAAAAATGTAAAATTCTGTAGTTCTCCGTGATACCTTATAAATTTTTACAACAAAGCAAAAAAAAATATTAATAAAAACTTACCCAACTTTTTGAGTTGTAGAAATTTGTACTTTATTGTTAATTTTTTTACTTTTCTTCAAGAAAAATATGTAACTGTATTTTTTTCTTAAATTTTTTTTTATTTATTTACAAAAAAGTACATGTTCTAACAAATTTTCTGAATAAAAATTAATTTTTTTGGTTGGAATAACAACTACTAGTTTTTTCGTTTAGAATTAATTTTTTTGGAATACAAATTTAATTTTGTGAGTTACAAGTTAAGATCTTTTCTTATGCATTAATTTTTGTTGACTCGGAATTCATCATTTCAATTAAAAATTTATCTCTTTTGAAAAGTGAGCTATTTTGTTGGAAATTCGTTTTTTCTTTCACAAAAAGGTAATTTCTTTTTAAACAGAAAATGTAATTATTCTAATTGAATATTCTATCATTGTAGATAAAAATTCATCTCTTTAGTTGTACATAAACAAATTTTTTAAACCTAACCATCCAATTCCAGGTTGAAAAATTACCATTTTTAGTAGAAAATTATACTATTCCAGTCAATGGTTCTATTTTGTTGAAAATTCGTCGTTTTGGTAGAAATTTCATCTCTTTGATAGAAAATTCCTCTTTCTCGTTTAAAAATTGATTTCAAGAAAAGTAATTTTCAAGAACTATACAAATTTTTAAGGGATTTCAAAGTATTTAAAATATTTTATGGTATTTTAAAATATTGCAAGACATTTTCAAGAGATTTGTAAATATCCAAGGATTTTTGAAGATTTTTGGTCGAAAGTTTAACTGTTTTGTTGAAAAATTCGTTTCTTTTGTCGAAAATTAATTTTCTGATTTAAAGTTAAACTTTTTTATTTTTCTTTGAAAGTTTATCTTTTTTGTTTGAAAATTCATCTTTTTGATAGAAATTTAAATCTTCTTGGTAGAAAATTCCTCTTTCTCGTTTAAAAAATCATTTCTTTTGGTAGGAAGTTCATGCTTTTTTGTTAAAAATGAAATTATTACATTTTTTCTTGAGAATTCATCTTGGAAGGTTTAAAATTTAACAGTTTTTTTTTTGTTTAATTTAATTATTTTGTTGAAAATTCATCTTTCTTGATTGTAAATTAAATTTGGTTGAAAATTCATCTTTTTGGGTTGAAAATTTAACTGTTTTCGAAAACATTCGACTTTTTTATTTGGAAATTCGACTATTTTGTTAAAAATTTATCCTTTTTGGTCGAAAGTTTAACTGTTTTGTTGAAGATTTATGTATTTGGTTCAAGATTCAACAATTCGGTTAAGAATTAATCTATTTTGTTGAATTTGTTGAAAAAATTATCTATTTTATTCTAAAATTCGACAGTTTTTTGGAAAATTTGCCCTGTTTGATTGAAAATTCATCTTTTTGAAAATGAATTTTTGCAGCCACCCTATAGAAATATCTCAAATGCTGAGTCTTCTTTTATTTTTCAGTGGTTTTTGGAAAAACCCGGCGTTTGCATCTACATGGGTTGCGTCGGAAAGGACAAATATTCTAAAATTTTGGAAGATCGTGCCCGAGAAGATGGGCTGAACGTTCGTTATCAATACACCGAAAAGGAACAAACTGGAACTTGCGCTGTTTTAATTACCGGGAAGGAACGTTCATTATGTGCGAATTTAGCCGCTGCTAATCATTTTTCACCCTCTCATATTGAAGATCCGGAAAACAGAAAACTCATCGAAAACGCTCAATTTTTCTACGTCTCCGTAAGTATCGATTCTGATTTAAAAGTCCGGTGGAAAATTACTCAATCTATAGTTTAACTTTTTCTCAAATTTCCCCTTTTTCCCCCATTTTCGAAAAACTTTCCCCTTTTCTCTGTTTCTCTTTAAATATGCGATATTAAAGATACAATCGCTGGTTTTAAATTTTAACGATTTAGAAAAAAAATTTGGAAAAATTCGAATAATTTTAAAAGATTTGTTAAGTTTTCGAAATAAAATTTTGAAAAGTTTGAAGATAATACAAAAATATTCTTAAGATTTCTGGGCAAACGTTAAATGATTTTTTATTTTGAAAATTTAATTTAAAGAGAATATATTTTTAACAAATTTCAAAAGATTTACAAAATTGTCAAAAAAGAATCTGGAAGATTTTAAGGGATTTGAAAATATATTTAAAAGTGGTGTAAAAAATTAAATAATCATTATTATTTTGAAAAGATTTAAAAGAAAATTAAAACAAAATGTAGATTTTTTAAGATTTCGAAATAAAATGTTGAAGCTTTTTAAGGATTTTGTAAGGTTTCAAGATAATATAATAATGTTTTTAAGATTCCTTGGAAAATTTTTAATGACTTTTTATTTTGAAAAATCAGTTTTAAGAGAATATTTAAAAAGATATCAAAATATTTTCAAAATTGTCAAAAATGAATCTGGAATATTCTAAGGCAAGTTTGTTAATTTTGCATGATTTTAAAATATTTTTGGAAAAATTTGAGTAATTTAAATAGATATATAAAAGTTCTGAAAAATTATCAAAGATAATTAATTTTTTTGTAATTAAAACAAAATGTAGATTTCGAAATGAATTTTGAAGCTTTTTAAGGATTTTCTAAGTTTTCATGATAATAAAAAAATATTCCTAAGATTCCTATGAAAATGTTAAATGATTTTATATTTTCAAAAATTATTTTTATAAGGTAATATTTAAAAATATTTCAATAGATTTACAAAAGTTGACCAAATTGTCAAAAAGGAATCTGGAAGATTTTAAGGGATTTGAAAATATATTTAAAAGTGCTTTAAAAAATTAAATAATAATTATTATTTTGAAAAGATTTTTAAAAAATTAAAACAAAATGTAGATTTTTTAAGATGTAGATTTTTGAGGACAAATTTTGAAGCTTTTAAGGATTTTGGATCTGGAATATTTTAAGACAATTTTTAATTTTTCATGATTTAAAAATATTGTTGGAAAAATTGAAAAAGATATTTAAAAGTTTTAAAAAATTTTCGACGATAATAAAATTTTTTTAAATTAAAATAAAATCTAGATTTTTTATGATTTCGAAATTAAATTTTTAAACGTTTCAAGAGAATAAAAAAATGTTCCTAAGATTCCTGGGAAACTATTTTATTACATTTTCAATTTGTAAGGTTTTAATGCATTTTTCTTAATTTCGCTGGATTAAAAAACACAAAATTACCGAAAATTCAAATAATTTAAAAAGTTGAAAAAATTTCAAATATAATTTAAAATTTAAAAAAATTAAAACAAAATGTAGATTTTTTAAGATTTCAGAATAAAATTTTGAAGCTTTTTAAGGATTTTGTAAGGTTTCAAGATAATAAAAAATATATTTTTTAAGATTATATATATATATAATATACTTTTATTGATTTTGATATTATTTATAATAAAGTTTAACAAATAAATAAGGAATTGTGAATTGATTATTGTTAATTAATGTGTTCAATTTTTTCAATGAAAATTCTCAATCTCAAGTGGTGTCTCTGTTGGAAAACTTTATAAAAGCCTTGTGCCATATTAATTTTCAAGCATTTTCTATAATCAAATAAGGTTCTCTGAAAAACATGCTCCTAAACGTGCATGTGAAAAATTGATTTTGTCTTACTTCCCACTCGGTTATGGTGCTGATATTCTGACAATTGCATATCAAGAATGATCATGAGTTCTATTGAAATGCAACGCAAGATTTATTTCTTTTTGATATTTAATTATTCCTAAAATTTTAATACCTTATAGGCAAATGACATATCGTTGGAATCGGAAAAATTCGCAGATTCCAACAATATCACTGTCAATTTGCAAATTGCAAAATTAACCATTTTTAAATGTTGTCAATTTTTCTACTTTTCAATAAAGGACCTCTGAAGGAAGGGTCGGTCTGCCCACGCTCGCAGGTGCCTGACCAGAAAGAAGGTCGTTGGTCAGCCCGGTCAGGGTAGCCTGACTTGGTCAAGTGCGTTCCGACCACTGAATTGTATAGGGTTTCTCGGTGAATAAGATTTGACACAATTTTGGTCGTGGGCTCCCGGTCTACAGGGCGCGCGTCTGTTCGACCTCGCTCTTTGCAGACGATAATGTATTTAGCTCGCGCTACGTGCTCGGTCTTTGTACTTCCCTCACATATGTGTACTGACTTTTCAAAATTAAAGGCCAAACCATTGACAAATGTAATTTGGTTATTGTGAATTATCTTTTGTTATAGCTTCGAACTCGATTACAATTTTTCCGAGACGCAAACTTTTTTATATGATGTTGAACTCTATCATATCACATGTATATTATTATCATTATAATTATAATTATCTATTTCATATATTATATATTATTATTATATATGATTATATTAATGTCTGTACCTCGGTCCGGGGCTGCTTCCTCAGCTATTCCAAAATAAGGTACAAATGTTAATTTTCATGATTACTCTGATGTTTTTTGTTTTATTGGCATCAATCCTTATTTGCAGCTACCCTGAAAAATGTATTTTATTACAATTCATATTGTGTCTTGATATTGAAAAAAAACGTATTTTCATTGTCTTGTTTTTCAAAATTAAAGAAAAGTCCGCATCCCCATATGGTATGGTTATTTTTTACGATCAAAACAAAAACTACGCGTCCTATCGATCATTGTTTTTTTTTAAATTTTTAAGATAGTTTTTGGGTGAACAATTATTGTTTTTTCATTTTTGCCGTACCTTCCATAGTTTGACTGCAAAATTAAACTTTTTATTTTTAATAAGATTTTCCACGAGTAAAACGAAAAAGATGCGTTTGCTAAAAAAATTGTTTCGAGAAAATTTGTTGATATTTTAGAGTTAGAGAATATTTCTTTCTAACATTTTTTCCATATCTTTTGTAGTTTTGTTGAAAAATGAAATTTATGGTTTAAAAAAAATTCTTTTCGATGGGTAAAACCAGAACCGTTAGTCAAAAATAGATGGCTAATGACAAAGATAACGACAGACAGACACCGATACAAAATACATTTTTTCTTAATCAGCAAATCCGAAAACGTTACAATTTGATGAAATTAGCAAAACTCAATTTTCATATGAAACCAATACCATCTCACTGAGATCAGAATGTAAAAGTGTTAAGGTCACGTACCAGTTGAATGGTTTCTACATTACCGACATTTTTTCGCATTAACTCCTCCATGAAACGGCATATTCCTTGACATATTTCCTCGGATCGACTTGTTTCTAGACAGATCGTCTATTTTGATAGAAATAATTAATAATTACATAATATAATTATTTTTCATCAAATAAAAGTCTAATATATAGATTTTACAGTTAATCAAAAATATAAAAAACTTTAAATACACACAAAAACGTGTTTCCGCATACCTTAAACATACGCCGGGTGTCGAACTTTTGATGTAACTTCATAATATTTTGCTGAAAGTTTAATTTTTTTCCATTTTGTTGTATATGAATTTCAATTCATTCCAACGTGATATTCATTTCAATAAAACATGAATAATTTTCAAACACCAAGAGTGTAAAATGTGTGAAAAAAATTATTGTGAATAACAAAGCTTGAACAATAGGGTTATCCACAAAAATTGTGTTTGCCTTATAGTTAAGCTTTTTCTAAACTTTGACTCCCAAAGAATTCAAATGTGAAATTGAAACTCGATTTCGTTTATTCAATAATTTATAACAATTTAATAAAAAGTGACAAAATATCAACCGGAAAGGTCGACTTTTTTAACGAAACAAGTGGCGCCCGCATGGCATGAAACACATGTTGTGACGTCACGCGCCGTCAAAACTGAAGAAAATACATGGCCAGTTTGATAAAAATAATCAAAATAATTATTCATCAACGTTTTTTAGCTAAAAGGGTTTATTTTCATCGAGTATCAGTATGCCTGGATACATTAAAGCTAGTTGGGATAATTTTCCAAAAGTGTTTGCACTTATGATGAGTGATTTTTTTTCGAAGTGCTCCAATTCCAACGTTGCTGAGACTCGAGGAGTAAACGCAAAAAAAAAAAGTAAATAGGATGAATTACATTAACGCTTTGAAACAGTTATTTTTATTTATTTTATTTATTAATTTCGAATGATAATTGCTTTAGGCGACTCGTAACATATATGTAATATGGGCATTATTGCATATTTCTTGAATTCGCTTAATTCATTGAACTCCATGAATTCTCTTAAATTCCTGGAATTTTCTCAATTTTTTTAATTCTCTCAATTCCTTGACTTCTCTTAATTGATTTAATTCCTTGAATTATTTTAATTAATTGAATTACCTAAATTCTCTTCGTTCATTTAAATCCTTGAATTCTCTTCTCTTAATTCCTTCAATTCTTAATTAATTGAATTCCTATAATTCTTAATTATTTGAATTCCTCGTATTCTTCTAAATAATAAAATTCCTCATATTCTCAAAATTCTGTTCTCTTATTTAATTGAATGTCTTGAATTCTCTTAATTCATTTAATTTTTTGAATTTAATTAATACGTTCAATTTTGTGAATTCTCCCAATTTCTTGAATTTCTCTTAATTCCTTAAATTGTCTTAATTCCTTGCATTTTTTTAATTCTCTTTATTCATTGAATTCTTGTAATTCTGCCAATTCTTTGAATTTTCTTAATTTCTGGAATTATTTTAATTACTTAAATTCTTCAAATTCATGGAATTCCTAAAATTCTCTCATTTCTTTGAATTCTCTTAAATTCCTTGAAATCTCTCAATTTCTTGAATTTTTCTTAATTACTTAAATTCCCTTAATTCATTGAATACCTGGAATTCACTCAATTCTTTGAATTCTCTCAAATTCTCTAAATTTATTGAATTTCTCTTGAATTTCTTAAATTCTCTTAATTTCTTGAATTCTCTTAATTACTTGAATTCTCTAAATTCATCGAATTCCTGGAATTCTCTCAAATTCCTTGAATTCTCTAAATTCATTAAATTCTCTAAAATTATTGAATTCCTAGAATTCTCTCAATTCTTGGAATTCTCTTAAATGCTTTGAATTCTCTCAAATTCTTTGAATTCTCTCAAGTTCCTTGAATTCCTAGAATTTCTTGAATTTGCTTAATGCATTGAACTCCTTCAATTCTCTTAAATTCCTTGAATTTTCTCAATTTCTTGAAATCTCTCAATTCCTTGAACTGTCTTAATTCCTAGAATACTCTCAATTCCTTAAATTCTCTTAATTGATTTAATTCCTTGAATTATTTTATTTAATTGAATTTCCTAAATTCTCTTCGTTCATTTAAATCCTTGAATTCTCTTAATTCCTTTAATTCTTAAGTAATTGAATTCCTCGTATTTACCTAAATAATTGAATTCCTCATATTCTCATAATTCAGTTCTCTTAATTATTTGAATTTCTTAAATTCTCTTTATTCATTGAAATCCTGGAATTTTCTTAATTCATTAAATTCTTGTAATTCTGCCAATTCTTTGAATTCTCCTAAATTCCTTGAATTTTCTCACTTTCCTAAATTTCTCTTAACTTCTCTTGATTTCTGGAATTTTCTTAATTACTTAAATTCTCTTAATTCATGGAATGACTGAAATTTTCTCAGTTCTTTAAATTCTCTTAAATTCTTTGAAATCTCTACATTTATTGAATTTCTCTTTATTCCTTGAATTCTCTTAATTCCCTAAGTTCTCTTAATTCCTTGAATTTCTTAAATTCGCCTGATTCATTGAAATCTCTCAAATTCCTCGAATTTTATTAATTTGTTGAATTTCTGGAATTCCCTTAATTACTTGAATTCCCTTAATTCATTAAATTCTTTGAAATTCTTTAATTCCTAGAATTGTTCTCAATTTCTTAAATACTCTTAATAAATTGAATTTCTGGACTTCTATTAATTCATCGCATTTCTTGAATTTTCCTAATTCTTTGAATTCTCTTAATTCATCGATATTCCTTGATTTCTTCAATAATTGAACTCCTCCTATACTTTTTATTAATTGATTTCCTTGTATTAGCCTGATTCATTGAGTTCCTGGAATTCTTCCAGTAATTTGAATTATCTGAAATTCCCTAAGTTCTCCCAATTCGTTGAATCCTCTCAAATTCCCTGAATTCTCTTAAATTCATTGAATTCTCTGCATTTTTTAATTTTTCCTAATTCCTTGAATTCTCTTAATGCATTGAATTCTTGTAGTTCCTTAAATTGTCTTAATTAATTAAATTTCTTGAATTCTAATAATTCGTTGAAATTCTTGAATTCTATTAATTCATTGCATTTCTTAAATTATGTTAATTACTTGAATTCTTTTAATACCATAAATTTCCTTAATTTATCGAATTTCTTGAATTCTATTAATTTGTTGAATTTTCTCAATTCCTTGAATTCCCTCAATTTCTTGAAGTATTTTAATCCCTGCAATTTTTCTCAATTTCTAAAATTCTCTGAATTAATTAAATTTCTAGAATTCTATTCATTGAATTTCTTGAATTCTATTAATTCATTGAATTTCTTGAATTCTATTAATTATCTCAATTCCTTGAATTCACTCAATTTCTCAAATTCCTTGAAGTCTTTTAATCCCTACAAGTTTTCTTAAATTCTCTTAATTAATTGAATTTCTTGAATTCTATTAATTTACTGAATTTCTTGAGTTCTCTTAATTCATTGAATCTCTTGAATTCCCTCAATTTCTTGAATTCCTTGAAGTCTTTGTATCCCTACAATTTTTTTCCAATTCTCCTAATTGAATTTCTTGAATTCCTAGAAGTCTTTTAATACCTACAAGTTTTATCAATTCCTCAAATTCTCTCGATTAATTGAATTTCTTGAATTCTATCAATTCATTGAATTTCTTGAATTCTATTAATTCATTGAATTTTTTGAATTCTATTAATTTATTGAATTTCTTGAATTCTATTAATTCATTAAATTTCTTGAATTCTCTCAATTCCTTGAAGGAGTATTGCTGAAAGCACCCTCTATATCCAAGAAAACGCCCACAGCATACCCCTTTTGTTCCAGCTGCTGCTCCAAGTTTGCCACAACAGCATAAAGCGCAGTTTCTACTGAGCAGCCTGCCTGAAAAGCATGCTGCTCTCTATGCAGCGGAGAAGCCAAGAGCACCTCATCCCTAATGTATCTCTCGACCAGCCTCTCCAACGTCTCCAGGATGAAAGACGTTAGAATGATTGGTCGAAAATCTTTTGCAGAAGTGTAACCCTCCCTCCCAGGTTTGGGTATAAAGGCCACTCTGCCATCCTTTCATGCGGATGAAACGTGTTTAGGGACTATACTTGTCTTCAATAATTTAATCAGAGGATGGAAATCAAATCCATGTCTTTTTATAAAAGCGCTGGGTAAATGTCATCCGCCCTGGTGATTTAAAAGGACAGAAGGACCTCACGGCCTTTTCCACCTCCTTATAATCAGCGACCTTAGGGGCGAAATTCCAGTCAGCGTTCAACACCTTTTGGCCCCAGCCTTCCTCCTCTTGGTCGGTTTGGATTCGTTGAAAACCCGGAAAGTAAACTTCCATCAGGTGAATCAGCGTTGCTTCTTCGTCTTCAGCAAACTCACCATCATCAAGCCTTATGAGCATGAGGCGAGCTTTTGGATTTTTCGCCAGGATCTTGTGCAGCTTTCCTGTTTCCGGAACGTTTTTCGATTCCTTGCAGAAGCCACTCCAATCTTCCTGCTTATACTTTCTCATATTTTTGTTGTATTTAGACAGTGCTGTCTTCTAGATGTTCCAGTCCGGAGGCAGTTTAGTTTCTTTTTGCCCTACTACACAACATTCTTGTCTTTTTACGGAGTCTCTCTAGGTGGGTATTTCACCATTCTGCTCCTTTGCTAGACTTAATTGTGCTCCACGTTCACTTCTTGATGCTACATTACACAGCATATATATTTTGAAATTGAGCTATTATTATGAATAAAACCATAAGTCCCATCGGTAAAGTGAAGATACCCCTATATTCATCTCGGCAATATCTCCTGGTGTTCTTTTCATTTCTTGAAAAACTCATGTGTCATTTTATCGTCTATAGTTTCTAGGAATTCATTTAACTTTATAAGAAAAAAAATAAAAAAACACCTGGAGATATGGCTGAGACGAATCCAGAGCTGTTTCTAATTTTTTTCTGTTAAAACCATTTTTTCTGTTCTAATTCGAGGTACAAATTTTAAATCTATTTGTATAGCTACCTTCTGAGTCATCATTTTCATGTATTTACTGTGTCGCTCACTTTGGTCACACGTGTAACTGGGCAAATAACGATCATCCCCTGCTGGGTCTACATACTATGAGATTCAACCTGGTATCCCAAAGTCTCTGTTTGACAATAATTATTTATGTTTTAACTAATTATCTGTTTGTTTTTCATGAACGCTCTCAATAAAGTTTGCTAATAATTTCAGTTAGCTTAGACATTGAAAAGCATTCCTAGAAAACAAACTAGTACCTGAGAATATTTTAATCTTACGAAAAATAACAAAACGTATCTAAAAAAATACAATTGTTCAAAAAATTTAAAGGAGGCAATAAGATTTACTTATATTTTTAGAAAACAAATTGACACGTGAATATTATAAAAATTGTCCAAAATATAATGAGGTACAGTAATTTCCCGACTTGCCTAAAGACAATTTTTCAACAAATTAGAATTATTTAAGCCACTGAAAATTATTCAAGGATGAGCAAGCATTCATAAATTAACGATAAATGATTATTTACGAAAGTACCCTTACGTTTAAATATTAGATCTTAAAACCCTGACTTTTTTCCATGTCGAATAAATGGGAAACTTTACGGCCTTCGTGCCTCTCATTTTGTTAACACGAAGGGATGCCTTTCAGGCTATTAACTAGTGAAAGCTTGGCACCTCCAAGAGCACTGCTGATGAGGACGATTAGCTTAACAGAATATTCCGGGTATAACCGTCGCAGTTCCCTCAAAAGATCTTTATGCCTCTCTTTCTTTTCATAATCCTTGGCTATGATGTTTTTTCAGCTGGCGCCTTTGGATTTCGGTTGTTTCTGCATGAATCGAACAAATAGATAGTATGTGTTGTAGATGTTCAGAGTGTGCGTGGCATGCCCTGCAGCTATCATCGAAAATGTCTTGGGTCACAATGTGGCGACGTTTTTGGTAAGTGGAAATGACACCGTCTCGATGTGGCCAAATGAAGCCCTCCGTGCTTGACTTCAATCCGGGTTTTTTGAGAAAAGCAAACGTCAGCTAATAAAACATCGACTGATATCTGACAATACTAAGAGCTAGTTGTAATTGCTCTTTATTTTTTGCATAGATTTTGAGATCATGGATGTAAAATACATGAATGTTTTTATGATTCCGATTTCCAGGTTTGCCGCGTCAACACCCTTAGTAATGGCGAAGTGCGAGAGATAGTGGCAACAATGCGAGGCAAAAAAGAAGCGGGCTCATAATGCCGCCTTGAAAGACACCTTTGTGAAAGGTGACGTTATTAGTTGTTACACGCTGTTTTCCAGATAGAGGTTCCCTGTACCAAGGGTTCTGCTGAATATTTCTACACTAATGAATAAGCAGTCGCAAACAATTTATTAGGGGTTGTCGCGAAGGAATTAAACCCAAACGGGGGCGTGAAAACCGTGCTGAGGACTGAATGGCACCTGGGTGAGGTGCCTTTACATCGACTCAATGACGACCTGCTAGAATGCTACGATACCAGTATGGCCCCTGAACGTGGAGGTCACATGGCAACATAGTTGAATTATCAACTAAAAAAAAAAAAATTTCAAGCCAAAGAAAAATTAATTTTAAAAAAAGGTTAACTTTTCCACAAAAGAAATAATTTTTTACCGAAAATATTAATTTTTAACAAACAAGATTAATATTCAAACATATAGTTGATATTTCAACTGAAAAAAAGATAACTTTCCAACCATTTTGAAACAAAACAAATAATATTCTACCAAAAAAGACGAATTTTCAACTAAAAAACTATGCATTTTTTAATTGAAAAACGATTAATTTTCAACTAAAAAAACATAATTTTCAATAATAAAGATAGATAAGTTCAATATTCAGTTTATAAAATTAATTTTCAACAACAAATAATTTTTAACAAATTCGGTATATTTTCAACCATTTTTAGACTATTATATTATTATTATTATATTATTCTACCAAAAGCGACGAATTTTTAACAAAATACTTGAATTTCCAACTAAAAAAGATGAACTTTTCCAACTTAAAAGGATGAATTTTCAATAACAAAAAAAAACATAACAGATCAATATTCTGTTCGAAAAATTAATTTTCAACAAAAAAAAAGAATAATTTTCAACAAAAAAGATGAGCCAAAGAAAAACTAATTTAAAAAAAAGGTTAAATTTTGAACAAAGAAAATGATTTTTCACCAAAAATATTAATTTTTAACCCAGAAGATTAATTTTCAACTATATAGTTGATATCTCAACTGAAAAAAGATAACTTTTCAACCATTTTCAAACAAAATGAATAAGATTCTACCAAAAACGACGAATTTTGAACTAAATATTTAAATTTTCAAGTAAAAGCGATGAATTTTTCAATTAAAAAACGATGAATTTGCAACTAAAAAACATAATTTTTCAATAATAAAGATAGATAAGTTCAATATTCAGTTTATAAAATTCTTTTTTAACAAAGTCGGTATATTTTCAACCATTTTTAGACGAAACTAATATTATTCTAGCAAAAGCGAAGAATTTTTAACAAGATACTTGAATTTCCAACTAAAAAAGATGAACTTTTTCAACTCAAAAGGATGAATCTTCTATAACAAAAAAACAGAACAGATCAATATTCTGTTAGAAAAATTAATTTTCAACCAAAAAAAAAAAGAATAATTTTTAACAAAAAAGATGAGCCAAAGAAAAACTAATTTAAAAAAAGGTTAAATTTTGAACAAAGGAAATGATTTTTCATCAAAAATGTTAATTTTTAACCCACAAGATTAATTTTCAACCATATGGTTGATATTTCAACTAAAAAAAAAACATAATTTTTCAACCGCTTTCAAACAAAACGAATAATATTCTACCAAAAAATACGAATTTTCAACAAAATACTGGAATCTACAACTAAATATTTAAATTTTCAACTAAAAAAACATAATTTTTCAACAACAAAGATAGATAAGTTCAACATTCAGTTTATAAAATTAATTTTCAACAACAAATAATTTTTTACAAATTCGGTATATTTTCAACCATTTTTAGACTATTATATTATTATTATTATTATTATATTATTCTACCAAAAGCGAAGAATTTTTAACAAAATACTTGAATTTCCAACTAAAAAAGATGACATTTTTCAACTTAAAAGGATGAATTTTCAATAACAACAAAAACAGATCAGATCAATATTCTGATCGAAAAATTAATTTTCAACAAAAAAAAGAATAACTTTCAACAAAAAAGATGAGCCAAAGAAAAACTAATTTAAAAAAAGGTTAAATTTTGAACAAAGAAAATGATTTTTCACCAAAAATATTAATTTTTAACCCACAAGATTAATTTTCAACCATCTAGTTATTATTTGAACTGAAAAAAGATAACTTTTCCACCATTTTCAAACAAAACGAATAATATTCTACCAAAAAAGACGAATTTTCAACAAAATACTGGAATTTCCAATTTAAAAAAAAATTAAAACAGTAATAATAGCTCAATGTTCAGCTTAAAAAATTAATTTTCAACAACAAAAAAAGAATGTTCAACAAAATATTTTAATTTTCAACTAAAAAACGTTGAATTTTCAACTAAAAAGCGATGAATTTTCAACTGAAAAACATAATTTTTCCACAATAAAAATAGATTGAACAAATTCGGTAAATTTTCAACCAGTTTTAAACGAAACTAATATTATTCTACCAAAAAAGACGATTTTTTATCAAAATACTTGAATTGCCAACTAAAAAAGATGATATTTCAACTGAAATAGATAAATTTTCAACAAAAAACAGTTCAATATTCAGTTTAAACGAGAAATCTTCAGAAAAATAATAATTTTCAACAAAACAGATAAATTTTTAACCACATAGTTGAATTATCAACTGAAAAAAAAAATTCAAGCCAAAGAACAATTAATTTTAAAAAAAGGTTAACTTTTCCACAAAAGAAATAATTTTTTACCAAAAATATTAATTTTTAACAAACAAGATTAATATTCAACCATATAGTTGATATTTCAACTGAAAAAAATATAACTTTCCAACCATTTTGAAACAAAACGAATAATATTCTACCAAAAAATACGAATTTTCAACAAAATACTGGAATTTTCAACTAAATATTTAAATTTTCAACAAAAAAACATAATTTTTCAACAATAAAGATAGATAAGTTCAATATTCAGTTTATAAAATTAATTTTGAACAAGTTTTTAACAAAAACGGTTAAATTTTAAACAATGAAAATGATTTTTCACCAAAAATAATTCTTTTTAACCCACAAGATTAATTTTCAACCATATGGTTGATATTTCAACCAAAAAATAATTAACCTTCTCGGTCTAAACTATATGTTTTTGGTTGAAAATTAAATTACTTAATTAAAAATTACTCCACATTGCAGGAAATTATTATTTTAGCTTAAAAATTTATGTTTCTATTTGAAAATTCAATTATTTGGTTAAAAATTAATCTACTCAGTAGAACATTTAACAGTTTTGTGAAAAAGTTTGTTTCAAGCAGTTACTTGAATTTCACCTGAAAAAGATAAATTTTTAACCAAATAGTTGAATTTTAAACTGAGAAAGATAAATTTTGAAACAAAAATGGAATAGTTAAATTTTCAGTCAAAAAATTAATTTTAAACCAAAAATGAAACAAATTTTCAACAAAATAGTTAAATTTACAAACAAACAGATGAATCTTCAACCAAAAAAATGAATTCGTTACAAAGTAGATCAACTTTCAACTAAGCGGTTCAATTTTCACCAAAAAGATGAATATATTTTTAACAATCGAATCCTTGTTGTAAAAAATTATTTTTTCAATTTGAAAATAAAAGTTTTTTATTTTTACTTGAAAATGTGTATTTTCAAGTTAAAAATTCAACTGTTTGGATTAAAATTAAAAATTTGTTGTTGAAAATTCAACTGCTTGTTAAAAAAATCATGTATCGTTTTAAACATTTATCTTTTGCGGTAGATAAATCATCTTCGCGGTTAAAAATTTATGTTTTTGTTTGAAAATTTAATTATTAGTTAAAAAATGAATCGACTTACGATAGAAAGTTTAAGAGTTTTGTGAAAAAGTTTTTCCCAACAGTTACTCGAATTTTCACCTAAAAAAGATAAATTTTCAAACAAAAATGGAATTGTTAAATTTTCAGTTGAAAAATTAATTTCAAACTAAAAATGATACAAATTTTTAACAAAATAGTTAAAATTAAGTCGAGTCTCGTGATTCTGCAGTACGTTTGCCAATTTCTGCACACTATAAGCCTCGAAGATGTATGATTTTTCTGAAAATACATTTTACTTAACATAACTTTTTTTAAGGACACTTTCCCAGTTTCCTTTAAATTATTGACTTATTCTCCATTATTAAACCAGAACTTATCCATTTTTCAAGAAAATCCACAGACGACAAAAAAATAATATCATTTAACTTGCAATAAAATGAAGTCGGAATCCACTCGTCATGACACTGGTAGAAGCAGTGCTCCCAAACCGGTTCCTCAACTGGACTGCGCATGCGTTGCATCGGCAGCCTCATTGGCTCTAAATAGCGCGCTTTTTGAAACTATTACCTCTTTCACCAATGTAAATTTTAAATCATTCATAATATTTTTGTGTACTTTATGATCATTATATATTGTGAAAAATTGGTTTGCATATTAAATCATTTCAAATAAGTGCGTGATCACCATCCAATGAGGCTGCTGGTGCGACGCATGCGCAGTGCAGTTGGGGAGCAAAATTTGGAGCACTGTAGGAGTGTAATGTATTTTTGCGTACACGATTTTCAGCGCCATCTCTTGTCTCCGAGACAAGCTAAGGTCCAACATAACCGCGAAATTTGAATGTTGTAGCATTTTCAAAAGGAAAATAAGAGTACTATTTTCAATTTATTACCTCAAAAGAAGAGAGTAATAATACAAAAATGATTAAAAGTATTAAATAATTCTTTTATTGCACATAATAGATTGAAGTATTGTTTTCAAAAGTTTAAAGTTAAAGTTTTGAAAATAGACAATGTTTTCAATGTTCGAATTTTGAATATAATATATTTATTATATAATTTTGAATATATATTGAAATGTTGTTCAACTCCATCAGACAAATTTATTGAGTGAAAAAAAACCAACGAATCTGGAACTCAAATAAAAATGACAATAATAAAATTCTTCTTAGCGTGAGTGTTAGGGTGGTCCAAACAATTTTTTTTCGAATTTTTAAGAATGATGCCCGGAAATTTGTTCGAATGCACATAAAAATAATTCTTTTTTTTTTAAAGACAAGAATCAAACGTTTCTGTAAATTTTATTCAGGGTCCTTTATATTGGCTGAATCGAGTTGAAACTCCATACAAATAAAATATTGCTTTTCAAATATCAGTTCCATAAGTCTGTTTTATAGGGTCCCAAAAAACCTCCATAAGTGAAAAAATGGGTTTTGCGAGTCTTTGGCGCTAATTATGTTTGTTTTTTGCGTTTTTTTCAATGAAAATAGTTTATAACAAATAAAATACTACTTCATATTGATAACTAGATGCTTAAATAAATTGAAGTAATCATCATTGTTAATAATATTCTCTCAGAATAATTATAGAAAATTGCAGTTTTTTCCTGAATTTTCAACATTTTGTTCACTTGGAGTGAGTTAAATAATTAATTAAAGTTGACAAAATCACTTGTTCAAACAGTTTATTATTATTATTATTAATGATATTAAATTTTAATAATACTAGAAAGTTGCGTTTTTTTCTGAAATTTACAATTATTTGTCTACTTTTCACAGAGGGTGAGTTAATAATTATTTCAATTTAGCAAAAATAATAATTTAAACAAGTTATTATTGTTTATAATTATCTTCTTCTTTAATGCGATATAGTTACGGTTTCTTCTGAAATCATAAACTTTTCACACACTTTTTACTCAGTAAAGAAATAAATAATGCAAGTTCACATAGTAGTTTGAAGAATTGATTATTTTCTATAACCATATTCTCTCGGAGTAATGCTAGAAAGTTTTTTTTCTAAAATCTTTAGTTTTGCTTTGACTTTTTAGTTATGAACAAATAATAAGTGAACCTCAAAAAGAATCATTTTTTTATAATTATTTTTTCTTCATGATTGTTCTCGGGTTAAAAAGAACCCGGTTTTCCATCATAGCCACGGACTAAGTCGAGTGACTGACGCGATAAGAATATAATTAATTAAATTAATACGATGTGTCAAATCATTTGCGATTATGTTTTACGTACAAAATTAGAAGCATGGTGTAGTTTGTGGGTCGTCTTTTACCGCTGTTCTGCTTACACAGCGGCTTTCAGGGTAGGCGTGATTATAACTAAAAAAAAAAATGCTCACTTTTCTAATTCTTTAGCTTCAATTTGAGACATACCAGAAGCAAATTTGTCCAAAAGAGAAACTTTCAGCATAATGGGCCAAAAGACTAAATTCACTGGTTTTTCTAATTTTTTATTGACTGATATAAGAAACCAATACTATGATATAGCTCATTTTATTTTGTAATGCACATAGAAATTTTGAGACATTCAATTCGAACCATGCCTGAGAAACATCAGCATAAATGTAACGTTTCCAGCATAGTGGTCTCATTTTCACCCTGCGATGCATCATCGAGGCGCCATCGACCAGAAATCAATTTCGCAGTTTAACGGAGATCTTCATTCGATTAGGATCACTCCGGGAATTGCTACCTTTCCTCACAGGGAGAATTCTACTGGCGCGTCCGCGGTTCGAAACTTTTGTCACTCACGCGCAATCCTTCAAGTCGAAGTCCCGGATTCAAACAAGAATTGAGAATTTTGAGTTTTAAACGTAGCCTAAAATGTGATCCCTTGTCCCGTGGAAGTGTAAAGAGATCTTGTCGTGGAAGCGTGAAAAGACCAATTGAGTGGACGTAAATGAATCACCCTCCAACGGGTTAAATCGAATCAGAAAAACGTAGACGGGAATTTAAACGTACTTCCTCTTCCTCTTTGTTCCATTCGTGCAAGGTGCAGTTCAACACACACACACAAACTAGAAAACTAGTTCTGTGCAACTGAATTACTTCACTGGGATGTAACAACAAATAGAGGGTTAGAATTTAAACGCACTCTCCCCCTATTGGTTAGAAGCAGTTGGTCGTTATAACTCAGTCTGGTAATTCCGGAAAAATACGGTATTGTGAATGATCACGCAATACACAAGTGGCGTGAAAATAAAAGACTAGAGTTGCTCTACCAAGCAACAGCGATATATAAATATCAAATTTAGCCCTATCGAGAGGAGCATACGATTAATAGAAAGTTGTCTCTACGAACTTCCGCTCTTCCTAATTGGTAGAAATAGGACTAGGATTACAACTAGAAGGTATAGTTAAAATGTATCAATTCAATTTCCATTCTGATATCTTCTACAAGTAAAATTGTCACTGTTGAGTTAGTACTTATTAATAAGCCCAAGTGTACGGAATTGATGAAGCGGTTTTCTTGTTTTGAAATAAGCATTTTACATAAATTAAAAGTCTCGAAGTTGAAATATAAAAATGATTTGTTATCTCTACCATTGATTTCAATCCTTTTCCCAATAAGGTACAACATTTTTCAGTACGAAAAAATAAAAAAACGATCCGATAAATTAAGAGGAGTACTTAAACGGTACTCTGCAGTTTTGTAACGTCCCATCCAAATATTCAGCGTGAGACGTAGGATTTCTCACCCGTAAATTTCAAGAAATAATTCTCAATAATAAATTGAAAAAGTCTAAAGATCTATAGTTCAAAATGATGACAAATTGGACAATTTTTTTCGTAATCTTTAATTCAAATTTGAAGATACACAATGGAAATTTTTTTTAGTTCCTTAGATTTGCAATTGAAGATTCTTCAATTCTAAATATTTTTAAATGAAAAGTTATGAGCATGGATGATTTCGAAGATCCAAAGTCAAGATTTTTCTATTGAAAACCTTTCGAATTGAAGAAATGGCAAATTATAATAAAATAATAGTATGTATAATAGAAAATTATGCAATTTTGCATGCTTTTCTTTGAATTGTTCAATTATTCAATTTTGAAGATTAGAAATTCAATAATTGTTCAACTGTAAACAGTAAAAATGAGAGCGTTCATTTTTTTGAAATTCTTATAGTTTTTTTACATACTTTTTCTTGTATAAAAAAAGAAATCATAATTCAGGTGCCCCGGGTAGTAAGTAAAAAAATTATATTTAATCAACCATCGCTGAACATATTAAGAAACATTTATTAACATATGCAGGGGTGGGCAGGGGGTCGTCAACCGATTCAATTACAACTTTTTTATGCAAGGGATAAAAAATGTGTTAAAAATAATTGAATGTATACCTTTATAGCAATAATGCCATTAAAATATTTTTACTGTGTTTGAATAATCTCAAAAATTTCAAAAATCTTTAAAAATCAAATTTTTCGTTGTTTTTTAAAAAGTTAGAGCAGTTTTATCGACTATTTGAGGATAAAATGTGTGACATATATTATCAGAAATAAATTTTCAATATATTTTAACAATGATATACTGAGAAGGTTGAGATTTAAATAATTTTGATTGATTCTGAAAAACAGAATAATATTTAAAACTGAAATATTGATTTACCTTTCGCGATAAAATTTCCGGTTTCTGAACTGGGTGAAAATGTTTTCTATTGTACCTCAATATGTGTTTGTATAGTGAGAAACCCATTCAACAATTTTTCGAATAAATTTATTATTAAATTTCAAGGACGCTATTGCAAAATACAATCAAAGAAAATAAATAAATTTTTTTAACGCCTTTGCAAATAGGAGGAGAATTATTCGAGGTACATGAAAACTTTTTAGTGACAAAAATGCATTAGAAAAAAAATCATGGTGTGAAAATCAACTCTTTTGCCGAAAATTAATGTAATTTGTTTAGAGGTACACTGTTTTGTGGAAAATTAATGTATTTCATTGAAAGTTCGTATTTTTGAATAGAAAATGAATCTTCTTTTATGAAAAATCATCATTTTGTTTGAGGATTCAACTATTTTTTTTAAATTCATCTTTTTTCGTTGAATTCAATCGGTTGAAAATTTTGTTTGGAAAATGAATTTTTTTAATTTAAATGTAACTATTCCATTTTTGTATGGAAACTTATCTTTTCTAGTTGAAAATTTAAATATTTGATTGGAAATTCAAATATTTTGGCAGAAGATTAAGCTATTTGTTGTCTGGTTGAAAATCAACTTTTTTGCAGAAAATTAATGTATTTGGTTGAAAGTTCGTCTTTTTGAGGAGAAAAATAATCTAATTTTTGGAAAAAATCATCATTTTGGTTGAGGATTCAACTATTTTGTTATAAATTCGTGTTTTTTTCGTTAAATTCAACCGGTTAAAATTTTTGAGTGTTGTTGCTCAAATCTAATTTTTCAAATTGAAAATGTAACTATGTCATTTTTTGTTGAAAACTAATTTTTTCAAGTTGAAAATTCAAATATTCAATTGAAAATTGAAATATTTTGGTAGAAAAGTCAACCATTTGGTGTTAGGTTGAAAATCAACTGTTTTGGCTAAAATTAATGTATTTTGTTGAAAGTTCGTCTTTTTGAGTAGAAAATGAATCTTATTTTTTGAAAAATCATCATTTTGGTTGAAAAATTATCTTTTTTAGTTGAAAATTCAAATATTTTACTGAAAATTCAACTATTTTGTTAGAAAATTGAACTATTTGTTGTCGAGTTGAAAATTAACTGTTTTGTGGAAACTTAACGTATTTTGTTGAAAGTTTGTCTTTTTGAGCAGAAAAATAATCTTATTTTTCGAAAAATCATCATTTTGGTTGAGGATTCAACTATTTTGTAGAAAATTTATGTTTTTTACTTGAATTCAACCGGTTGAAAATTTTTTTGTTGTTGTTGTTGAAAATTTCTTTTTCAAATTGAAAATGTAACTTTCCATTTTTGTATGGAAACTTATTTTTTCTAGTTGAAAATTCAAATATTTGACTGAAAATTCAACTATTTTGGTAGAAAATTCAACTTTTTGGTGCCGGCTTGAAAATCAACTGTTTTGTGGAAAATTTATGTAGTTTGTTGAAATTTTGTCTTTTTGAGCAGAAATATAATATTATTTTTCGAAAAATCATCATTTTGGTTCAGGATTCAACTATTTTGTTATAAATTCGTGTTTTTTTCGTTGAATTCAACCAGTTAAAATTGTTGGTTGTTGTTGCTGAAAATTAATTTTTCAAATTGAAAATGTAACTATTCCATTCTTTGTTGAAAACTAATCTTTTTTAGTTGAAAATTGAAATATGTATTTGAAAATTCAAATATTTTGGTACAAAAGTCAACTATTTGTTGTTGAGTTAAAAATCAACGGTTTTGCCGAAAATTAATGTTTTTTGTTGAAGGTTCGTCTTTTTGAGAAGCAAATGAATCTTATTTTTTAAAAATCATTATTTTGGTTGAGGATTCTACTATTTTGTTAAAAAATTCGTGGTTCGTAGTTTAATTCGACCGGTTGAAAATTTCGTTTTCGTTGTTGTTGAAAATTAATTTTTTAAATTGAAAATGTAGTTATTCCATTTTTGTATGGAAACATATCTTTTTCAGTTGAAAATTCAAATATTTGATTGAAAATTCAACTATTTGATGTCGGTTTGAAAATCAACTATTGTGCCGAAAATTAATGTATTTTGTTTAGAGTTTCACTGACTTGTGGAAAATTAATGTATTTTTTTGGAAGTTCGTATTTTTGAGTAGAAAATGAATCTTCTTTTTTGAAAAATCATCATTTTGTTTGAGGATTCAACTATTTTTTTTTAATTCATCTTTTTGCGTTGAATTCAACCGGTTGAAAATTTTGCTGTTGTTGCTGTTAAAAAATAATTTTTCAAATTGGAAATGTAACTATTCCATTTTTTGTTGAAAACTTATCGTTTTTTGTTCAAAATTTAAAGATTTGATTAAAAACTTAACTATTTTGGTAGTAAATTCAACTATTTGGTGTAGGGTTGAAAATCAACTGTTTTGCGGAAAATTAATGTATTTTGTTGAAAGTTCGTCTTTTTGAGTAGAAAATTAATCTTTTTTTTTAAATCACCATTTTGCTTGAGGATTTAACTATTTTGTTGAAAATTCGTCTTTTTTTGTTCAATTCAACCGGTTGGAAATTTTGTTGTTGTCGTTGAAAATGAATTTTTCAAATTGAAAATGTAACTATTCCATTTTTGTATGGAAACTTATCTTTTTTTGGTTGCAAATTCAAATATTTGATTGAAAATTCAACTATTTTGGTAGAAAATTCAACTTATTATTTGAAAAATTAACTACATTGTAGAAAATAAATATTTTTGTTAAAAACCCATAGTATGGGGTTCAACTGTATTGCGGAAAATACATTTTTTTTTCGAATCGTCTTTTAGCAAATAAAATTAATCTTTTTTTTTTAAATCATCTTTTTGGTTGAGGTTTCATCTATTTTATCAAAAACTCGTCTTTTTTCGCTGAATTCGTCTGGTTGAAATTTTGTTGTGGTTGTCTTTGAAAATTAATTTTTCAAATTGAAAATGTAACTATTTCATTTTTATTTGAAAACTTATCTTTTTTAGTTGTAAATTTAAATGTTTAACTCGAAATTTAACTATTTTGGTAGAAAATTCAACTATTTGCTTCTACCCTCTCTATGTCGTGGGAGAACTACCCTTCCATTCGCTGAATTTATGTGGTACATTTGGTGCTTTGTAAGTTCTACGCGGATGGTTCTGCTTAATCGTTCAAGGTTGGTCTTTGACCATTTGATGAACCCAAAGGAGTACGTAAGGACAATGGTGACATAGGTGTTGATTGACCTGATCCTGTTTGTCGAATTGATGGAATTCTTCAAAAGGAATCTTTGCCTTATTATAGTGAAGGCAATCGTTGGGCATTTCACAGCTATTGTATGCTGAATAACCTTAGATTCAAAATTACCCAAGGATTCATATGACCACCCCTTAGCCATTGGCTCGATGTGTTTATTGAAATCGTTCTCTAGCTCTGCGGTCCCTTATTCTTCTCCGGCTATATGCACTGTTCTGCATTTATCTTCTCCAAACTCCATGTGGATATCATTGAAAAGCTTCTTTGTCACGTCGATCACTTGCTGTAGTTTCTGGTTTGAACCAGCGTGAAGCTCCAGGTCATCTATGTATAGAAGATGGTTCATTTGATGACCGTTCTCAATATCGTGTATTTAGAACCCATCTGACATGCTATTTAGTGTTCAGCTCAATGGATTCAACCCTAAACACAACCACAGTGCACTAAAGCAGCCTGCTTGAGAAAAAAAAAACTTTGGTTGTCCATAATCAAAATGCTTAATTCTTGTACTCCAAATCATCATCGCGCAACTCAAAAGGTCGATGATGTGTGGGCAGATTTGGTACGTTTTCAAGACTACAAGGAAATGGTCATGCGGTGCGCAAGGAAACGCTTGCTTGTAGTCAGGTCATGCCATGCGCAAGTTTCTTTGATGTTTACGAGCTCAAGTCATGGAAAAAGAGTCAACGGTGATTAGGTCTCTACTGTGCTGCGATTTTTTACAGAATATGGGTTTTAGGCAACATATACGTAGTACCTTTGAGCATTAGGTCTGGCATCAGATCTAGGTGTTCGATGATCTTCTGAAAAAACTTAGGCAACGCAGGATGCAAATTTATGAGGTTCTTGTACCAGAAATTGTGGACCATGTCCGTACAAGCAGCTTTTTAGTTACTTGCCCTTTACAGAACCGTTGAAATATTCGAAGCTGTGATATTAGTCAGCTCCATTTTGGTATTATTGTTTTCTTAAGTTGAAATCACTTAATGTTCACATTGCTCTTGTTCGTTGTTTCCCAAAGGCCCGATTAGTAGTTAGTCATGTTGTCCAATTGAGGGAGTTCGGTGCCTTGCTGGTTATTTTGCTGTACACTTACTTCACGATATACCCTTATTTCATTTGCCCGAAAGGTTTGAGTTTGTTGCATTCTTGTACAAACTTTTTGTGCTGACGCTGTCCAGCAGTAAGAACATCAAGGCTCTGCCCTTGGGAGTCTCTAATATCATCCAGTATTGCTTGTGTCAAAGCGTCGAAGTACCGAGGGTAGATGATTTCATTAAAATGGTGTATCAGCTTTCTGGTTTTATTTCCTTTCTCATTTAGAGTCGATTGATCTAATTTGCACCTTACTTTGCTGACATTTATATCCAACCTGATTTTCCTCACGGATCTCGATTTCTTCCTGGGGCGAAGACTGCAATTGTAGATCTAGTTCTGCGTCCCGACGTCTCAGCGATTGCCACAGCTGCACAGTATACAAGAGTTTGCACTTCTAAAGCAGGTGGTTTTGCGTTCACATGCATAGGTGAAACCTTGCTGTTCAGGTATTCTATTGTTGCTTCAGGAACATTTTCGATATCAACCTTGAGCAGAGAATGCCTTCGTGTTGATTCTGCACGTCTAAACTCTAGTAAAGCATGACCAAAATTGAGCTCAAGGTGCTGTAGTTTTTCAGGGATCGCGCTGTTTAAATCATCGTTATTAATGTCCGGGTGTGGTTCTAGTGAATCTTGTAATTTATGATCATTTTATCTTGCACCTGTGCCTTTAGCTTCCACCAGTTCTTTGTTCTTAACGTCTTCCAAGGGGAGTTCGGCAATAGAAAGCTGCTAGATTCTACTCATTTATTCTTGTGGCTAGCTCTGGATACTTAACTAAGAAGAGTCGATGATGGTCTCTCCTCACGCTTTGCCCACCTTCCTCTGCCAAAAAATAAAGGCACATAACGTTTGTGTTTGTATGGTGTGTCCATTCTAATCGCCTTCTTGGTTGCTGAATTTCTGCTTCTGCCTCGAGTTGTATTAGGCTATTTGCCTCTGGAGGATGCGGCGGTGCTGCATCATCATTATTTTTGGTCGTTATAAGATAGAGAAATTTTTTCAACGTCCGGAATATGTGACAAAGGTACCGAAATTAAATGGCAAATTCGAAATATCAAAATTATTCTTATTGTCATTTTGACCCACCTTCCATCTACAGAGTACTCATGACATGGTACTTCGCTAGTAAACAAGTTCACGAAACGCGACATGTGATTAGTAGATTCAGTTAATGTCGCTCATTGTTCTGAAAAACTATATTCTGCTTGTATATGGATCATAATTCGCGTGTATACATAGTGGAGAGCCCGTCTTTAGGGATCCGACGATCACAGTGAAAAACCCCTATAGAGATGCAACATTCATCCTAGAGAGCTCAATTATTGGGTTTCAATATTCATCCTGGAATGTCTGCTCATAGGGATCCAGCATTCCTACTGGACAGCGCTATAGGGATCCAACATTCATACTGACGATCACATTTATAGGGATCCATCTTTCTCACAAAGGTAGCACGTGTTCAGCAATATTGCCTTCTGACATAGATGTCGCAAGAATAATTAAATTTTCAGATTACAAAATTGATTTTAAACCAAATATAAAACAAATTTTCAACGAAATAGTTAAATTTTTAACCAAAGAGATGAAATTTCATATAAAAAATGACTTTTCAAAGAGGAAGATAACTTTTGTACAAAAAAGATGAATTTTCTACCAAAAAAACACGAATTTTTACTAAAAAACTTGAATTTTCAACAAGAAAAGATATATTTATCAACCCAAAATTGAATTTAGTTAAATTTCCAGAGCAAAAAATTAATTTTTAACCAAAAATGAAACGAATTTTCAACAGAATAGTGAAATTTTCAATCAAAGAATAGAACTTTCATCTAACATGATGAATCTTCAGAAAAAATTAATTAATTTTCAACAAGAGTTCAACATTCAATCCAATACTTGTATTTTCAACCGAAAATAAGATTTTCTAACCAAGAAGAATAATTTTCGACTAAAAAATATAAATCTTCAACGAAATGCATAAATTTTTAACTAAAAATTATCATTTTTTAACCCCCTATGGGTTAGTTAAATTTTCAGATTAAAAAATTAAGTTTTAACCAGAAATGAAAATAAGTTTCTACAAAATAGTTCCATTTCCAATCAAAGAGATGAATTTTCAACTAACATGATGAATTTTCAGCAAAAAAAGAAATGAATTTCCAGCAAGAGTTCAACATTCGACCAAAAAGTTTAATTTTCAACTGAAAATATTTTTTAACCAAGAAGGTTAATTTTCTATAAAAAAATACGAATTTTTAACAAAACCTTTGAAATTTTCAACCCAAAATTAAACTAATTTTCAACAAAATAGTTCAATTTTCAATCAAAGAGATGAATTTTCAACTCACATGATGAATTTTCTGCAAAAAATAAATTAATTTCCAACAAAAATGTTCAACATTCAAAATAATAATTGAATTTTCAAGCAAAAAGATGATTTTTTACCCAAGAAGATTAATTTTCTACCAAAAAATACGAATTTTCAACAAAATACATGAATTTTCAACTAAAAAAGGAGAATTTTTAACCAAAAATGGAATATTTAAATTTTGAAATTGAGAAATAAAGTTTTACCCAAAAATGAAACGTCTTTCTAACAAAATGATTAAATTTTTAATCAATGAGATAAATTTTCAACTAACATGATGTATCTTGAGCAAAAAAGAAATTGAATTTTCAACAAAAAAGATCGACATTCAACAATATAATTGAATTTTTAACTGAAAACTATCAATTTTCAACCCAAAATGGAATAATTAAATTTTCAGATTACAAATTTGATTTTTAACCAAAAATAAAACAAATTTTTAACAAAACAGTTCAATTTTTAACCAAAGGGATGAAATTTCATATAAAAAATGACTTTTCAAAGAGGAAGATAACTTTTGTACAAAAAAGATGAATTTTCGACCAAAAAAGATGATTTTTTAACAAAAATAGTTTCATTTTCAACAAAATAAATAAATATTCAACCAAATCGCAGAATTTGTAATCAAAGTAGATGAATTCCAAACCAAAAATATATTAGTAATCTTTTTAGCAAAGAAAAAAAACTTTGAACGTAATTTTTTATTAGGTTCTATTTATTCGGTTCGCATTTAAGCGTTAAAACGAGAAAAAGGCGAAGTTTCTTGAAAACAGGGGGAAAAATAATTCTTTTAAAAAATGTGTAATAGGGGAAAGAGTGCGAAGTCTAAAATATGAAAGAAATTTTGAAAGTTAAGTTATTTTTTAGTCTTGAGGGCCGTTATTTACGTACAGAACAGTATGAACAAATTTTTCCTTTTAAATACTTTCTTTTTCAAGTTAAAAGAATTTTTTTACTCCTTTTTTTTATTTAAAAACTAGTTATTGACTGATTTAAATATGCTGCTTTTATAGTACTTTTTTATTTTTGAGGATACTTTTTTCTTCAGAAAGATACTTTTTTTCCATAGAACACTTCGAAGCCTGTACTTTTAATATATGCGAAGACGAAAATACATTAATATAAAAATATTTTCTCTTTTTTAGAAGAAGAGCCTAAAGTCGAGGATAAAGAAGAAGTGAATAAAAAGGAGGATGAGAAAAAGGAAGAAAAGGAGACGAAAGTGGAGGAAGAAAGCGTAACTGAAAAGAAAGAAACGCGACAACCTGAAACTGTTATTGACTTGGCGAGTGAAGACAAGGAGAAAGAACCTCGCGCTCTTCATAAAACGAGTAGCATCTTCCTCAGGAATTTGGCACCGACGATAACCAAAGCCGAAGTCGAAGCGGTAAGCTACAATCATTCAGAATAGCATTAATAAGAATTTGATTTTGAAAATTAAGAAATGATTTTACATTTTCTAGATGTGTAAACGATTTCCCGGATTCTTAAGAGTCGCGATAGCAGATCCACAACCAGAACGTCGTTGGTTCCGTCGTGGTTGGGTCTCTTTCGAACGTCAAGTGAACATCAAAGAAATCTGCTGGAGTTTGAATAACATTCGGGTAATTAGAGACAGCTGATACAATATTACAATCAGACCTCACACTCTTTTCCATTTTGCAGAAATAAACATTTTGCTATTTGGTTGAATACTTATTTATTTTGTTGAAAATGAAACTATTTTTGTTAAAAAATCATATTTTTTGGTCGAGAGATCATATTTTTTTGCAAAAGTTATCTTCCTCTTTGAAAAGTCATTTTTTATATGAAATTTCATCTCTTTGGTTAAAGATTTAACTATTTCGTTGAAAATTTGTTTTATATTTGGTTTAAAATCAATTTTGTAATCTGAAAATTTAATTATTTATCACTACTTTCCAACCGAGCAATTCACGCCTACCCCGAAAGGGAAACGGCTTAATGATATAATAATAATAATATAAAATGTATACATATTACGTTTATTTATGTAACTCGGCCTGGGATGGCTCATTCAAATATTGCAATATAAAGCAAAAATTTTATTTATCATGATTACTTATTTATTTTTTGCTTGGCTTGAAACTTTAACTTTATCGTTAAAAGTTGAACTATTTTGTTACAAATTCGTCTCTTGCTCAAAAGTTCAAGTGTTTGGTTGTTAATACAGCTGTTTGTTAAAACTTGAATCTTTTTCGTTGAAAATTTTTCTTTTTGGGATTAAGAGCTTTTTATATTGAATTTAATATGGTATCGACATTAATTTTATTCAAAAGAATTGATTCCCCCATTATTCCTCTATTTTTGTGAAAATCATATATTATATCATATATTGGTAACCTTAAGTTAGGAATCGGATAAGTGTTTCATGGTTTTAAGCCTTTTATTTTATTATATTAAATTATTAACAGATCCTTTGAAATAATAATGAAGAGAGCTTACAGATTTTGGTTACATCCAAATATAATTTTTAATGTAACCCAAAAATCAAAGGATTTTTACAAATACATTGCCTGGATGCACAGTACAGCACATTCTGTAAATAATGCACATAATATACGTGAATTTGAAATTGAATTTAACTAATTCCGTCTCAAAATAAATTTTTCATAATTTTTACACTTTTTTAGGTAATTACAAAGAAAAAAATGAAATTGGAAAAACCTGACAAAGTTGAAGAGGGTAAAAATATAATTATATTATAAAAACACATACGTATAGGATTAATAAATAGTAATATATGGGTAATTATCAGGTGTATTTTCAGATGAAATTTCGAATCAAAGAAAAGGATTTTTGGACATACTCTTAGACTTACAAGGAAAACAGAAATTATCTGATCAAGACATGTTTAAGATTTTAAATTGTAAATTTCTTATATCTTACGGTCTACATAAAAATTAAGTAAAAAATAAGCCCAAAACATCTTTCCAACTCAGAATTTATTAATTAAAAAACTCCTTTCTCCATCCTTCACGTACGTTTCGGTGCAATTGCGTACTTTTTTCAAACGGTCTTTAAAACCTAAATGCAATAATATTTCACTTAGCAATATTAAAAAAAAAAATGAAAATGAAAAGAATAATTAATATAAATTTGTACCTGAGATAAGATTAATTTCGAGGAGTGAAACAAACATCGAAAAGGAACATAGAAACCAATGTCAATTTTGAAGAATTCAATTCAAAATTTAGGTCAAAAATGTAGATTTCATAGATTAAAGTTTTCAGATTATTTTTAAGCTGTAGTATTTCAAGTGAGTGAAGTCTCTTTAATTTTTCTTTCTGAACACCTATAACAATTTCTTATGTTTTCTAAATATTTGACTCAAATTTTTACTTGAATTCTTCAAAATTGACATTGATTTCTATGTTCCTTTTCGATATTTGTTTTACTCTTTGAAATTAATCTTACCTCAGGTACAAATTTATATTAATTACTCTTTTTATGTTTAATTTTTTCTTTCCAATCTTGCTAACTTTAAATATTATTGTATTTAGGTTTTTAAAACCTTTTGAAAAAGGTAGGCAAGTGTACTGAAACGTGCGTAAAGGATGGAGAAAGAAGTTTTTTAATTAATAAATTCTGAGTTGGAAAGATGTTTTTGGTTCATTTTTTTATTTAATCTTTATGTGGAACGTAAGACATAAAAAATTTGCAATTTAAAATTCTTAAATTTTATTCAACAACTTATTTGGGAGGACATCCAAAAACAACGTGAGACGATTTAGATTGGGAGAGGGGGTCAAATTTTACTGGTTCATACGAATTAACAAATTGTTCAAATTTCAACCAAGTCGCTAAATTTTCAACCAAAAAGGATGAATTCTCCAAAAAAATGTTTACAAAAAAATCTTTTTCAATTTTGTTTTTTAGTGATTATTATTATTATTTTAGTCCTTTAGTTACATGAATTTTAGATACAATATTTTCTAAAAACTGCATCACATTCTAAAAATTGTAGTGTCGAAAACCATATTGTTCAGAATTCTGATTGGTTGAACACTACTTCCGGCATGCCAGCCAATCAGCAATATCTCATTTTCCCGCAAAAAATTCAAATGAGATAATTTTTTTAAATAAAACAATTAACAAAACTTATTAGAAAAAACTTTCCTGAGGTAGCTACAATTAGTTTTTAGTACTTTTCTTTAATTTCTCGAGGAAAAACAATTATTTTATATTATTCAACCAGGCATTTTAAATTAAAGACGCAAACTTTCAAAATTGAACTATTAAAATTGAGGCATTAACAATTTGAAAATTCGAACAATACTAAATTCAAACTGAAACTGATTGTGTTTTGGAAAAATTATATCAGGAGTTGAATGATATTTACGGTGAGGTAATTCCAGAAAATGTTTCTGTTACGAGTCAAGACTTGAAACAACTGAAATATACAGAAAGAGTGATTCAAGAATCAATGAGACTGTTTCCTACCGCACCACTTGTTTTCCGGAAAGTAGAAGAAGATCTTGAAATAGGTTAGATATCGTTTTATTTGTTAGAAACTTTTTTAAAATGAATTTCTAATTATTTAACCCAACGATAATTTTGTTTTCAGGAGGCTGCACATTGCCAAAAGGTACCACAGCTATCTGCTTTATAGCAAAGGTTCATCGCGACGAAAAATACTGGCCTGATCCACTGAAATTTGATCCTGATAGATTTTACCCTGATGATCAATGAAATGTATTAATGTTAGGGAGGGTGGTTTATGAAGAGTATAGATGTCTGAGATCAGGTTAACATAATCCTGCGTTGATAATGTAGCTGAAGCAGCTGTCATTAAAATAATACTGGAGATGAAAAATGTTGAACACGTTGACAACTTCATTTTTCAATATTAGAATCTATATTTTCTGAGAATAAAAATACTTAAAATAAGTTATATTTATATAATGATGTATATTAGGGTGAGCGGAAAACAAACCTTTTTTGAAATACGAAAATGACTACGGCTCAAAAGTTACTGTGTATTATCACAAATAAATAACTCTAATGACTTTTCAAAATCAAAAATATCCCACAGCGTTGCAATGGCGTTAAAAAATGAAACATTTTTGACTTGATTGCGAAATCACAGAACCATTTTTGATTTCGAAAAGTCCTTTTTATATTTTTATTCACAACAACACATAGAAATTGTTCAGCACTAGAGATTTAAAATTTCAAAATCTTCTGTATTTTCCACCTAGCCTCATATATAGGGTGTCCCAGACGCAAGTGTCCGGACTTATATAGCTATATAAAAGTAAAATAAATCGAACATTCCTTTTCCCAAAATCAGTTGAAATTTTAGTTTTTGAGTTATTAAATATTTAAGCTGGACCAATCAGGAGCGCGGTATAAAAAGTCGTGCGCACGTGAGCAGGAGTCCAGCGTAGTGTTATTGAGCGATGGGAGAACAGCAGTCACTACTCCTGATTGGTCCAGCTGTAACATTCAATAACTCAAAAACTAAAACTTCAAGTGATTTTTGGAACAGGAATTTTACATTTGTTTTTTTAGTTTTTATACAGCTATATAATTCCGGACACTTGAGTCTGGGACACCCTGCTCAGATATTCATTCTAATTAATTTGTGACAAGTTATGAACACTGCCGTCTATTACGGATACTCACCTACTACAGCTGTAGAATGAGCGAAATAAATAAATAGAAGTTGGAAATTCACACATCAGGACTGTAAATTACATACATTAAAATCCTAGCCTTACTTTATATAATTGCAGCTTTCGCATATTATTATATACTTTTGTAATGTCGTTCATTTTTCTGATATGGATTTCTCCTAATGCCCCTTGAAAAGAGACTGTTATTTTCTTGAATTGGACATGCAAGACAACGCTGATGTGCACGAATACATAATCCTATACATTGTGCTAAAATCGGAAATTTTGTAGGAAAGTTTTATACATATAGAGAGCTATGCAAAATTAAATTGACCAGTTCCTGCATATATGTATCATTGTAAACATTAATTATTATTTTATACGATATGTGCGCGAGGCGTTTCTTATTAGAAGTCAAATTCTCAATATAAATATTTTAGGGTGGTATGTAAAAACGAAAAAAAAGTTTCGGGTAATTTCCGGCTCACCAAACATTTTTCTTTCAAGCATCTTCAGATATAAAAACTCGACGTATTATTATTTATTCGTGAAGATCAGCATTCAGAACCGAACTCTGATTTACAAACTGACCCAATAAAAGTCTTGCACCCCAACTTTAAAATCCGTTAACCCAATTTTTTTAAAATAGTTTAAAATATTTGTAAGATTTAAAAGATAGTGAAGGATTTCAACCGTTTTCAAGGGATTTAAAGGATTTCAACAGCTTTTGAGGGATACGAGCTCAGATTCCTTGACTTCGGGTCACGAAAGGTTATGCTCATGAACAAAAGCTTGCACCTTAAGTCGTCTCCTCCGCGACTTTACATCTGACTCCGTCAAGATGGTCGCGGAATCCATCTCGAGTACTCCCTCCTAAAATCCCGGATGAAGAAAGCACACCAGGTAAACTTTCACAAACAGCTCCTCGACAAAAGGCTGCACGGCATCTTCCGCAGAAATGTGAATGATTAGTCGATGTCACTCGAGCTAACGTTTGCTTTCCTTAAATCATCCGGATCAAAGTAGGGCACAGAAGATTTTATTTTGGCGTGTCAAGACGGTGTCATTTCCACTTTGACATAGCGGCGCCACATTTTGAGCCAGGACATTCCAAATGGTAGTTGGCGAGCACCTTGAACACATAATAGCTGGCTGCCCAAATCATGCGGGAACGGCGTGATGTACATCCAAAGACACAATGCGGCACTGAGAGTGCTTTATTAACATCACTGTCACTTTCACGGCATTAACTCGCATTAACCCGCACTCAACCCGCAAACTCGACTCGACCTGCATTAATTTTGCACACCCCTCGCATTAAACCTGATACCGGATCACAACAAAGGAAAATGAAAAGAAAAAGAGGTGTAAGTTCCTTATAAGGGAATGGCGACGGTTATAACTAGAGTAATCTGTTAAGCTAGTCGTCCTGATCATGGGTGCTCTCGGAAGAGACAAGGGTTCACTGGTTCTTAGCCTGAAAAGAATCCCTGTGTTTCAACGAAATTCTGAGACACTTGCGTCGGAAGTGCAGACTGTAACCACCTATCTTATGGTCGTGAGATGTAGTTAAAGCTGAAACATTACTGCAATTTCGTTGGGAGCGGGTGCCATTTTCTTCAATGACGATTCCGGTGAAATCCCACGGTTGTCCTTATGAAAAATTTTAACTATATGTTTAAATAAAAAAATTGAAGACTATTTTTCTATTTTGATCTTAGTTACACTCACTGCCGTGATTTCTTCATAAAGTTGAGGACCAATGACTGCTAACTTATAGGATTTGTCTTTCAAAAATTCTTCCGATGACTTGAAAGGTAAATTGTCGTCAAGTATAGAGGCGTAAAAGTAGCGTATTGGGGTTCTAAAAAAGTATAATTAATCTGAAATCGATCCGCGTGCAGCTTGGATACCCATGCTCGAAAAAGAGTTTGAAAAATTTTCTTGTTTGCAGGGCTTTCAAACTCTTCTTGACGTTTAATTTTCTTTACATACCTGAATTTCAGAAAAATCTTCTCAATTTTTTCCAGATCTAAATCAATCATTTTTCTGAGCAATAATTCCCATTTACTTCGCTACTGTTTTCGAGAACAAATTTGATAGGATTGTGAATGATAGAGTTTTTTGGGGTACTTGAAAACTTTTTAGTGACATAGTGACATAGGGCGTATGTAGTAGGAAAAAAATCGCCAAGACCCAGGAATCGAAATTGGAAATAGAGCAAATTTTTAAAATTTTTATTTTGGTATTTAATGAAATAATCTTTATAACTGGTGGATTAAACATTTTTTTGAGAACGTGTGAGTTTTTTAGTTGTCAAAATATGTATT
The DNA here is from genome assembly GCA_011634705.1 of Andricus grossulariae. NCBI lineage: Eukaryota > Metazoa > Arthropoda > Insecta > Hymenoptera > Cynipidae > Andricus > Andricus grossulariae. The sequence goes on along the minus strand of JAABKJ010075445.1, from coordinate 70,608,169 downwards.
TAGGCTTAGATATAAACTAGAAAAAAATACACAAGACCCACTACTAGTCGAAATTAGAATTATGGTAATTTTGTATTTATTTTTTTATTCCTGGACCTTGTTGATTTTTTTCTAGAGTATTTCTATGCTTACAAATTCCAGACATGCTCAAGAAAATTATAAAACCACAAGTGAAGACGATAATTCTATTAAATAACAAATTTCAAAATTTTAAAAACTACTGTAATTGTAATTTCGACTCCTGGATCTTGCGCGTTTTTTTCTAGTGCATTTCTAAGCCTACAAACTCCAATTATACAAAAAAAATTCTTAACTAACAAGTGAAAAAATTTATCATGTCAAATACCAAATTTTGAAAAATGACTGTAAATCTCATTTCGACTTCTAGGTCTTGTGGATTTTTTTCTAGTATATTTATATATTTAAAAAGTCCACACATGTTCAGAAAAATCTTTAAACCACAAGATATAAAGGTAATTTCACTAAATACCAAACTCAATATTTGAAACATTGGCTGTATTTCGAATTTTGACTCCCGAGTCTTGGCGATTTTTTTCTAGTACATTTTTGTCAATGGAAAATTCTCAAGTAACCTGAAGAATTCTTTTCCTATTTTCAAACCCATTGAAAAATTGTCTGAAAACGGGGGTGAATTTGTTAGGAATTTTTTAGACCTTTCTTTCGAGCGCAGGTAACCAAGCTGGCATGTCAATTGATCCTGAATTAATTATCTAAATATCAAGATGCGGTTTTTTTTGTTGTTATTTTGTTCAAAAAATTTTTTAAACAATTACATTCATTTTATAGTTCTGCAATTGTTATGAATAAAATAACAGTCGGATTGAAAAATGGACAATACCAAAGCATTCCTCTTGAAAATATCTCGATGCGGTTTTTTACATTCTGATCCTAATGAGAAGGTATTGGTTTTATGTAAAATTTGACATAGTCGGTTTTCATTAAATCTCCACGTTTTGAGGCCCCCTGAGTAAAAAAAATGATTTTTACGAAGGTGGCTGACCGTTTGTCTGCCTGTAGTCTATAGTCTGTAGTATCGTGTAGGCACGATAACTTTCGAAAGATTGATTAGATTGGATTGAGCTTTAGCACATTGTTTTAGACCATAAAAAAAGGGCAAGTTCGATAGCGAGCAATTTTTGATAAAAATTAAAAAAGTTAGAGCATTTTCAAAAGTTTTGAAATCATTTTTTTGCAATACTTTAAAATTCGTTGTACGGCAATTCTTATTAGTCAAAAATCTGAATAATTTTTCCTCACGACTTTTTTTGATAAAAAGAAAACTATCAGAGTTATAGCATTTTCAAAATCAAAAAAAAAACTAACGGAAATCAACATTTTAAGCCAAACAACGCACGAAATGAAAAAAAATCAAGAAAAGAAAAACATTGCTTTTTGCAAGCCCTACAAGATTATTAGAACAAGTTTTTGAATTTTTCCGAAAAATAAAAAATTTCAATTTTGACCCAATGAAACATTTTCAGTAATTGAAATCAAAACTGTTTCTCAAGCAATTAAGCGTTTTTCTTGGGACTTCAAAAAAGTGTGTCGGTATTTTAATGAGAATGTGTTCCCTAAAGCCGATAGAGCCTTAAGTAATTAAACTTTCTTTTTAATCGAAAATAAAAACAAATTTAACAATCACTTGAAACGTAGAAGTTGGGTCTATTTTATAATATTTGCAAGTCAATTTCTTCTTTTGATCTAAGCCGAGCACGATGTGCGAAAACTGAACAAAGCCAAATGCGTAGCGCGAGGTACTCAAACTCAAACTCGCGAGCGTAGCGAGCCGAGCGCGAAATTAGGGCATTTGTTGTTCAGTATACATTTTCTGCGAGCCTGTAGATATGGATTTGAAACTAATGTAATTAATTTTAAAAAACTAAGAGTTGTGTCGGAAAACTGAAGACACCCCTAGAATCTCTAGATTCGTCTACAATTAATTTTTTTTGATTTAATGAATATTTAAGCAACAATAAGCAGTAGCATGCTAAAATGAAGTTTAAATTGGTCAAAGGTTCTTCTTTTGGTGAAAAAATACGGGCATAATTTTTCTTTTATAATTCGCATTAAAAAATATTAAGAAATTAACAATGGCAGGAAGTAGTTATCGCTCAGAAACATGCAGAATTTTTTGTTTACAATTTGAGTAAATAATTTACTTAAATCTACTAAAGTCTACGAAATAGGGTAGGCTGAAAATAAATATTTCTGGAATTCGAAATCGCTATGAGTCGGAAAAGTAACGAAATTGAAGTTTCCGACAGATATGGGAAACATTAAAATTTCGTCATGAATTATTTAATCAAATTTTAATAGACTGCATTTACTTTATAGTTTCGATAAAAATGATTAAATTTTGATGATTCTGATGACTATGGAAGTGTAATGTCAAGTTTGCAATTCAAAACTGCCATTTTAAAGCACCGAAATTACTTATTTGTGAAACGAAAAACATAATTGTAAAACTTAAAATTTGCATCGTTGTTAATTGTATAAATTGTAAAAATTAAAAGTTCTTCAATTTGAAATATTTACCATTAAAATGTGTACAATTTCGTACAGTTGCAATTGAAAACTCTTTAATTTTAAAGATGTATAAATCAAAATTCTTCAATTTTGATGATTTTGAAGATTAAAAAACAAGAATTTTCTAAATCTTCCTAATTAAAGAAATCTTTGATGAAAATTGAAGAATATTTAATTGTAAAGACTTAAAAATTGCAAACTATTTATTTTAAAATTTCCGAAAATAAATTTCCTCAACTTTGAAGATTTAAATTTCAAATTTCTACAATTTCGAACAGTTGAAAGAAAAAAATCTCGATTTTTTAAAATATAAAATCCAAAATTAGTTAATTTGCAAGAATTATACTCGAAAGACATGTTATATTTAACTTTTCTTTTCATAGTTTAGCGTTAAAGATTCACCATTTTGAATAGTTCTGCCTGGAATAGTTTAATTCTGAGCAACAAAAATAAAATCGTTGATTTTTTTGTTGAAAATTCTTATAATTTTTACATAATATATTTTTCCGTATATAAAAAAGGAACTTTGCAGAAACTTTAAGTTACTTGAATCAGCGACTGGAAATGTATTAAGTTACTATTTCTATTTATAAGAAGTAACTGCAGCTGTAATTAGTTTCTTTTTTTAAGGAACTTTCCCAACACTGCATCTAATTTCAAATCATCTTAAGTTCAAATCAAAATAATTGTTATGTCGATCTAATATGCTAAGAAAATTATATTCCTATTCCAACTAAAGAATTTCTATTCGATCACAATAATTTCAAATAGAAACAGAATTTTATAATGTCAAATTGAGGTACATTAATGAACTAGAAATTTGGTTGAATGATACAAAAATAAAGAGACAATTAAAAGCACGCGATAAGTGAGAAAAAACACGGGAGCTTTAATGTGGATAATGAATGAATTTTAAGATTATTACATGCGGGTATATATCACGCGCGACCAAGTCCCATTTTTTATTTTCGTACATGGCAAATATAAAGAATTTGAAAATTCATGAATCAAAGAACGGTCAAATACTAGGATTTTTTCAAATTTTTTTTAACGATATTTGATCATCTTGAATTGAATATGCTTGAAATTTAAGGAAAAAATATGAAACGATTTTCATTAGAAACGTTCCAAATGAAACCATTTTTGACTAAGTGAAAGATTAAAAGAGGAAAATATTCTAATTGGAGTGAAAATGAATTAAATTTATATAATTTCAAAATAAAATCGTTTCAAACTGAATAATTCGAAATTTTTTTTTATCAGAATCTCTCAAAACAAAAAAATTACCAACTTCAATTTTATTAAATTAGACTAATTCAACGTATTCAAAATTCATGATTTAAGGGGCTACACATTGAATAATGTAATTAAAAAATAATTTTCTATTCGAAGCGATTAAAATCTTACAATAAAAATTTTTTCAAAATCAAAGCTTCTGAAATTCTAAAATTTTAATTGTTATTCCCCAAAAAAATATGAAAATTCACTCTCATAAACGAGAATGTAAAAATTCTAGTTTAATATTAAAATTGACTAGACAAATCTTTCTAAGATAAAAAAATATTCACCATCATTTTCACTGTTCAAAATGAAAAAATGTTCGAAAAAATGAAAAAATTTGTACTACGTAACGTGTAAAATTAAACGAACCGAATTTCATTATGTTACTTGTGGAAAATATGTTATTTACTATGAATTGTAATATTAAAACTTTTTTACACCCAACCCTTTTAAAATGGCAATTATTTTGAGTACATTTGAATCGTTTGAAAAATCACATTTTCAACTAGATGATGACATCACACTTTTCAAAATTCAACCATTTCAATTTTAATTGCAAAATAATAAATTTATCGATCGACATGAAAATTTAGAACTCTAAAAGTGTAACCATTCAAAATTTAAAAAATTATTTAATTACTGAGCTATAAATTGTAGATTGTTCTTTTTCATCTATTTTTATTGTTACCAACACAATTTTTAACTTTTTAATTTCAAATCTTTCAATTTGTAACAATTCATTTAGAACTATTATTCATTCTTGAAATCTTTCAATTATGTATTTTAATTTGAATTATTCATGTTTTTAAATTTTCAACTAAAAATCGGACAATTTCAATATATTACATTTTAAGAAAAAATGTGATTTCAGTCGAAAGAAAACTTACTGTCATTTTCAGTATTTTAACTTAATTGGCACTCACCTGAACTTTTTATCCATATTTCTAATCTTTCCTTATTCTTAGTAGAAAAACTGAATAACGGTGCATCTTTCGAACGTTTGTTTGGACAACCGAAGAATTGGCAGTCATCATAAATTCTCGACAGCATTTTGAAAACCTTAAAAGTAAAAAAATAGACACCACGAACCAGACAATTCACACACATCCATCACACAATCTCACACGATTTTCCGCACACTCCTTTATTAATTATAGCGCTTTTTTAGTTTTTCCTCTGCACTCTTAAGTGCAGGGATTAAGCGAATTTAATCCCTTCTTCACCAGTTCACACGTTCACTTCAAAACAATCCAAGTTACCAATTTCTCGCCTGAAGCAAAATTTTTTAACCGGTCTGTGGCCGGGTTACCCGACCGGATCCCGACCGGTATGATAGCCGGGATCCGACCAGATTACCGTGACGTTTTTAGCCGGATCCCGGCCAGAATCCCCGGCTAGCGCCAGGTTTAAACTGGAGCTATCCAGCCGGCTCCCGGTCGGATCTCTGTTACCATTTCTACACGGGTAGAGAACATAATAAATTGGGTTTTTGAAATTTATAAAATTAATTGAATGAATCATTTTTATTACTAGAATTTCATAGAATTAAATTATACACAGGGAAAGAAGTAATATACAAACCTAATCATTTGCTAGCTGTTTTTGCATTAAAATTAAAAAAATTCGAAATCGATCATAAAAAAAAATTAAATATAGAATGTTAGTTTTATATTTATTTATGTGAATACTTCAAGTCGATAACGAAGAGCAAAGCGAGCGATGATTCTGTTCTTTCTTCTGATGAAGATTGAATTGTATAGCATTTTTTTTTAATTAATTACAAATTGAAGAAAATTCATGAGTAATAATTGGATGTTTTTTTTTTATTTCATGAGTAGTTTGTCAACTTTCTATCTTTAAATTGATATTCACTAAGAAATTAAATTAATATCGTACTGTAAGCAAAAACTCACTAGCGCGAGAACGTGTCACGGCCGCAAGCCCCAGAGTCCTGTAGTACACTCGAAAGCTCCATCGCGGACAACTAAAGTCGTAACTACTCCCAAACTATTGAATATTTTGATCTAAAACTTTCCCAAAAACTTGAGCACAATTTTCTTCGCATTTTTGTCGCGAGAAGTCTTTCCTTGCTCAAAATTCCCTCGATAAACGTAACGCTAGAAGTTACAAAAGTCCAATTCACGCTAAGCATCGGAAAAGAATTAATAACATTTTGCAAATATATTTTTTTAATTCCTCTTGTTCTATCAATCGAGGTATACCCTCAAGCGCATTTTCTTGAAATTTTATTTAAAAATTCTAAAAACGGACGAACGGAGCACGAGTTGAAGTGAAAAACGGATTAAAATTGATTTTTTTTTCACAGTCAGTTTTTCGGCATTAATTTGTAAACTAAAGAAGCTACAACTTTTTATCTAGAGGAAAAAAAGCACAAAAAAATTTCACATCCACATATATCCTTTAAAAATTAAAATTCGAAAACTTTATTGAAAGCCTCCAGGGAACTTTGTTTTCGCATGAGAAAAGTGTATGTGCCCTTATTGCATCCAAGCACTCAATTAATATGTAGATTGAAGAGGATTTTTTAAAAATGTGTATAATAATTTTTTTTTTTAGTTTTTTCTTACATACTTGGTGAAAACTACGTATTCTAAGTAAAATATAAATTAATTTTCCAAAACATTTCATCATTCTACATTTTAATAAATACCTCAGTATGCTCCACTACATTCTTGTTTTCAAGCTCATCTAAGTCTTCTGCTAAAGACTGATGGACTTCTTCAACGCGATCGTGATCTTCCTCATAAACCGCTTCCAGTTGGAAAATATTGAAATATTTTAAATTCACGTTTACTTATTACAACAGTTTAGAAAATCATTCTTTCGAAAGTTATCGTGCTAAAAAACTAAAAATCTACAGACACATTAACATACAGACTGACAGACATATTCGTTAAAACCTGTTTTTCGAGTTGGGAAGATCTCAAAATGTGGACATTTAAAAAAACTGGTGGGGGGAGGGGCGTCAAATTTTACACAAATCCAATACCTTCTCTGATGAGTATGTAAAAAGTTTAATTTTCAACAGGATAGAGGAATTTGCAACCCAGTAATTAAAGTTTAAACTGAAGGAGATAAATTTTCAATCAAACGTGGAACAATTCAAGTTTCAGTTAAAAAAATTAATTAAAAAAAAAAAATTGAAATTAAATAGTTCAATTAAAAAAAGGAGTATTTTCAATTGAAATGATAAATCATCTACCAAAATGATTAATTTCTAACTAAGTAGTTTTACTTTCTACTAAGTAGTTGAAATTCCAACCAAAAAAATGAATTCTCAAATAAAATATAATAGTTGAGATTTCAACCAAAAAAGATTTTAATTTTAACCTAAAAACAGCTAGATTCCACCAAAAAGACGAATTTTCAACAAAATAGTTCAATCTTCAACAAAAGAAAATCACCAGTCTCATCAAGAAGTGATCGCTAACAAGTTTGTAGATCTTTTGTGAACGCATACTTTTTGTTCATTCATTTTTTTTCGTACCTTGTGTCTTTTTTAAAAAGTTCATTTTTTCATTGTTAATGTTATTGTTCACGATTAAAACAAAAACTACGCGAACTATCAAAAAATAATGTATAACGAATGTGTAGCTCTTTTTGCGGACAACAAATTTTGTTAATTAATCTTTTTCCTATCTTGTGTCGTTTGTCTTAAAATTCAATTTTTCTATTTTCAATGCAGTTTTTTACGAATGAAACAAAAACTACGCGTCCTGTCAAAAAGTGATTTGTGACAAATTTGTGGATCTTTTTTGAGTAAAAAAAAGTTGTTGTGATAATATTTTAAGGTGTTCAAAATACAACGTTCTTCTTTCTTTGACATTTTTTCATTTCATGCACTGTTTGGCTTAAAATGTCCATTTTCGTCTGTTTCTTGGAATGTTGTAAATAATAATAATAATAATATTAATAATAATAATGTGGCGATCCCATCGCCCGAGAGCTACGGCTCTTGCAGTCAGCCACGTTGCATTGGGCTAACTCCCCAACGCAACGAATTATGCGCTGATTGTTTGTTCTACCGAGAGCCAAGAAAGTTCACCTAGATCATTTCCTTTACTTGAAATTTTCACTGAGGTTATTTGTAAAGCTTCCATAGTTCCATAGTTCCATAGTCAGATGTACATTTTTGACATATTTTCCATTTTCTACATCTTTCCAGATACTGAAATGTGGACACTATTAGAATAACAAGTTTAACTGTGTAGTGCAGCTATTTTTAATACCAAGATACATTCCATTTATAAAAAATTAGAGAATGACCAGTCCTGCTCGCTTGTGCTCGGTCATGACCGAGCAAAAGCGAGCATGATGGTAAATGCACATCACTATTCGTGATGCAAAACTAATAACAGGTGGCAGCACCGAGCCAAGTGATAGACCCTCTGTCGATGAGAGACGAAATTCAATATGGTGCTAGGTTTACGGTTGCTTATAATTAAATATATGAGTGTAAATAATCTTTAAATATATGTTTAGTGCTTATATACGAAGGTAATTTATACTTTTAGTGGGAATTACACATACAATAGGATATATGGTGAACTATAGTAAACCTAACCTCTCTTTGCAAGTGACAGTCAGAAAAGGATTTGTCAACCTTTTACAAATGCTATATGACAAATATTATTGAAAAAAGTTTGAAAAATGTATTTTGCGATGTTGACAAGGTATAAATGACACTTTATACTTATTAAAAAAATTTCTTTCCTTGAAATTGGTATCTTATTGACAGAGGGTCTAGTATTCGGCTAGTACCTCTACGTTACCAATGAATCTTGTATGACTTGTATCTAGTATATCTCATATATAGTATATAAGAATGCCCATCTGTGATTACTACACTTAACAGTTTGTAAAGCTAAAATCAAACATGAAAGTCCTACGTTTTGTATTAAAACCAAAATTCATATTTATAGTTTTGAATATGTGCACTGTTCTGTACGTGGAATGTACAAATAAATCAAAAGATTCGATGAAAAAAAGCTGGCGGGACAAAGATATACGAGACATGACTGACAACGACTTGGAGCACATTCTTGATCAGTGGGAGAAAAACGAGGAACCATTGGAGCCTGACGAACTTCCGGAGCATCTCAGACCGCCTTCGCAGATAGATTTAAGCCGAATAGATATGTCTAATCCAGATAACATTCTAAAAGCAACCAAAAAGGGCAAAGGTGTTATGATGTTTGTCGATGTTCGTCCTGATATTTCAATCCAGGAAGCTAATACAGTAATGCAGATTTGGCAGACTAGTTTGCATAATAATCATATCATAGCTGAAAGGTATCCCATCGAGGACAGAAGATCGATTTTTATGTTCCGAGAAGGATCGCAGGCTGTGGATGCAAAATTTTTTTTGTTAAGTCAACCAGAATTACTTCATCTTACGCTGGAGGGTCAGACTTTTAAAGCACAAAGTGCTGAGAAAAAGACTGAACTGTGATAGTAATATGTAACGTTTGTAACATTTCCACTCTTCTTCCATTTTTCTAATAAAGGCAATTTTTATTCTGAAGCTGAAGATGTTTACTTTTTGTTTAAGGGAAGGCAAAGTGTTTTAATCTAGGGCTACCATACGTCTAGGGCAGATTAAAAGGACAAAAAAAAAATATATATATATATATAACAAATAATTCTAAAAGAGACAAACCATTTTGATCGTTCTCCATCTCTTTCACTTTTGCTGATTTTCAGCAGGCAACCGCAGCAGACGAAAAAAAAATGGACTAATACGCACAAAAACGCCGAAATTAAGTAAAATTAAAGGGAAATTCCCATTATGACTGATGATTATGAACGATTTTGAAGTGCGTTTTAAGACAATTTCATATGCAGACTAAAAGTTTAATATTTAATGACAAAAAATAACTCATTTTTCATAATATCAATAGCGAAACTAGCTCACAAAAATCCCTTCCATTAAAAGGTGAGATATACCCTGGCGAAAGTTTCGGATAGGAATTCATTTCGAATTATTCCGAAGTCTGTATCCGAATCAATGCAAAAAAAGTTCTACATTTCGTTCGATTCAAATCAATTAAAAATGAATCCGAACTTCCAATCTGAAACAAATTCTCAATCCAAGTAAATCCGAACTCGGATTGATATATACTGAATTTTCAATCCGAATGAAGCAGAGTTCGGATTGAATTGGATTTATTCGGATTGAAAATTTGGTTAGGACTTACTCTGATTGGAAGATCGGATTAATTTTAAACCGATTTGGGTTGAGCCAAATTAAGAAATTTTTTCGGATTGGTTCAGATAGATGCGGATTGGTTCGGATACAGATTTCGGAATGAATTCCTATCCGAAACTTTCGCCAGAGTAATTATTTTGTACAACTATTTATATTTTTGTGGCATATTATTTTATCGAAATGTATCAGTAGGGGGGAACAAGACAATTGTATATATATATATATATATATACTGGGTATTTTTTTTTAACTTGAAACATCGAAATATCTAAAAAATACGCATCCTATGAAAAAAAATATCCGTAATAAAAACTTTATTTTCAAGGGGGAAAAGCGATCTTGAACAAATTTACCCCACCGAACCCCCAGGAGGCGAGGGGTGGTTTTTTTTTCGCAAATCGAAAAAAAATTTTTTGAATTAAACTTACGTATTTCATAAAGGAGAATCTGAATCTGTGATAAAAAATTGGGGTTCCCATTTGGAATTACAAAGTTACCCCCCCCCCTGCCTCCTAGGGGGGGGGGTAAATTTGTTCAAAGTCGTTTTTCCCCCTCGAAAAAAAAAACTTTTTATTACGGATATGGCAACTAACCTCCAAATTAGCACTTTTAACTTCCCTCTGAACCCTTTCAACCTTACAAAAAAGCTCCCTCACACTACCACATACACCCTTGACTACACTCACTTCCCTTATCACCTTTCACCTCAATCGCACCTCCACACCCGTCGCCAAAACCAAAAAAGATTGCAGAGAAAAAACACGCGTACTTTACCATTCGGTACCGGAAACGGAAGCTCATACCGAAAGTAAAAATTTACAACCGGAAAATTAATTTTCAGCCAAATAGTTGAACTTTCATCCCAAAAAAAAGAAAATTTTTAAACCAAAAAGTCAACGTTTCAACAAAAAAGTTTAATTTTTAGGCCAAAAATATGATTCGACCAAATAGTTGCATCTTCAACCCTTTTTTGGAACCTGAAAACAGAGATTGTAAACAAAAAAATTAATTTTCAACCAAATGGTTGACTTTTTTCACGAAGATAATAGAATTTTTTACCCAAAAAGAACAGTCAACAAACCAATTTAATTTTTAAGCCACACAGACGACTTCCTACAAAAGAGTTGAATTTGTAATTCAAAAGATATGTGTTTTTGAAATAATAACTAAATTTTCAATAAAACATTTGAATTTATAAAACCCGAAAATACAAATTGGCAAAAAAAAAACGAATTTTCAAACGAAAAAGACAAACTTACAAAAAACAGTTAAATTTTTAAGCAACAAAACAACCTTTCAAACAAAGTTTGATTAATTTCCACACGAAAATATGAATTTTCAGGAAAGAAGTTAATTTTCGAACAAATAGTTGAATTTTTTATGAAAATAATAGAATTTTGAACCCAAAAATATAAACATTTAATAAAACAGTTGAATCTTCGAACCACAGAGACAATTTTCAACAAAGGAGTTGAGTTTTCAAGTGAAAATACAAATTTTCAAGAAGAAAATTTGTTTCCAACCAAATAATTGTCTTTTAAACTCAAAAAGACAAATTTTCAAACCAAAGAGACCAAGTTTCCACAAAACAGCCCAATTTTTAAACCATAAATATAATTCAACTGAATAAAAACATTTTCAAAACGAAGACATTGATATAACAAAAAAAATAGATTTGCATAAATATAATTCAACTGAATAGTTACATTTTCAAAATGAAAACACTGATTAAAAAAAAAGCAGTTGCATTTTTGGATAACAAAACGATTTGTTAGTCTAAAAATATGATTTCTAAATACAAAATCTATTCTTAACTCAATAATTATACTTTCTATGAAAATACTAACATTTTCAACTTAAGGAAACAAATTTTCGCCCTAACAGATTCATTTTTTTCACATAAAGATATTTTTTTAAAAAAAAAGTGAAATTAACGTACAACCAAAATGTTAGCCATCATTCCAATATAAAAAAAATAATTACATTATTTCGATTCTAAAAATCCTGACCGTGAGGACTAGTAATTTCCATGCTAAATCAACTTCGACTCTGATCTACTACTTGTACCTGTAATATTGATTTTTAATAAAGTCGAAGCTATCCATAAGACCGCTACGAATAAGACTGCTTCCCCTCATCCTTGCTCGTGCTCACTGATAATGCTTCCCGCACTCTCACGCTGACTTCGAAATTCCAGTCAGCAGCTACCAATAGTGCCGTCGAAGAAATCGAAATCTTTATGGCCTTTAAGAGAGTTTTTTTAAATTATCCAACTATAATATCGAAAAATATTATAAAATATTAAAATGTCAGAATTAATGTTCGATATATTTGGTTAATATAAAAAGCTCTCCTATAAACCATAAAAATAACGATTTCTACAGCGGCACTATTGATAATGGCTGACTGGAATTTCGAAGTCAGCGTGAGAATGGAGGAATCAGCTCGCCGAGCTCGAGCAAGGATGAAAGGAAGCAGTCATATTCATAGCGGTCTTATGGTTAACTTCGACTATGAATATAAATTGTAAAACAATAAATTCTTTTTAATGAAATTATTTCACTGGTACTATATTGAATTTAGCATGAAAAGCTTAGGATTTTAAGTCGAAATATATTAACTTTTCAACAAAATAATTAAATTATCAACCAAAAAACATTAATTTTCCAACCCAAAAAGACGAATTTTTAAACCAAAAAGACAAAGTTAAAAAAAACAGCTTAATTTGTAAACCATAAATATGAATCAACTGGATAAATACATTATCCAAACTGTCACGTCCCGAGCAAAAGGCGAGGATAGTTAGGAAAATAGGAAAAGAGAGAGACCAGAGTGCTGATTGAGTCAGGCTGGTAAGACCTGACCAATTATTTATCGTGGGTTGTGTGTCACTTGTCAGTTCTAAGGGAACTGTGTGAGCGTGCAGTGTTTTAAATAAATGAAGGTAATTAATATTTGACAGGTTTATTAAGAAGAAACACATATGAATAGAATACAGTTACTATAAAATAACTTACGTTTACCTTTCTAGCCAGAAAGGGCGAGAGAGGGTTTTCTTGTCGATTTGAATCTCCGTGTTTATCGTAGAGCAGCGACGGAACTCCACCGGATGTTTGTTTGATAATTACATTGAATGTAATATCAAGAATGAGTCTCTTTCGCGAACGTTAACTCTGCGGACTTTATTCGGAAAGAATTCTACGACGACCGAAAGTTCTCAATTAAAGGGATTTATGTTCAAAGTTATATTCCATGTTACTATTTCGCGGTGAGATAAAAGCTCGATACCTAATCAAAGCGGTTCTCCGTTTAGGGATATTTCACGGTGAGGTAAAAGTTCGCGACTTAATCAAGGCGGTTCGTAAAAAAATACTTATAAAAAAAATTGGTTTAATCAAATTTTATATTGTACGTTCAGAAGACATATTTTAGATTAAGATTTGTGAATAAACTAAGACATTCAGTTAATCGCCAGGTTTTATTTCCTTTTATTTCTATATGTTACAAGATTTCAATCTGTCAACATGTCACTAATTAGGAATATTAATTAAAAAATTTTTCAATGTAGATTTGTCAATTTTATATTTTACATTTAACCATCAAATTCAACATTATTATTCATTATGAAATCAGACATTGCGGTTATCGTTGTTTTTTTTCTTCCATATGTTACAAGATTTGAATCTGTAAACGCGGCACTAAATGGAACTATTAATATTTCAAAATTTTCAGAATTTGAGTTTGTAAATTTTATATTGTACACCTAGATGTCAAGTTTGAGATTTACATTTATGAAATTGCGTTATTTCCCATTTTTTAATTTTTACATTTCACAGGTTTTTAAGCTGGTTGACGTGGCAGTATATTACACTGTCGATCAAGAAAATGTTTTAATGCGAATAACAATTAAAAATTGTATGTAAAATATTCAGAAGTTAAAGTTGACATTGATATCTATTAATGAAAGAAAACATTGCATCAATCTTTATTTTCTCATTTCCGTACGTTACAAAATTTGAATCCGGTGATGTGCCATCAAAACTTACTCGAAAAATTAATCAAAACCATGCAGTCAAAGAGTAGAATGCTGAGTTTCATTGTTACTAGATACGAGTATAGGTAAGGATAGAGAACTCAAGACTAATGCTGGAGAGGACGAATTTCGTCAGAAACGGCTACTTTTATAGATTATTTACCTTTAATTGGAGGGGCAAAGATTCTTGATATCCGAAGTTTTCACGTCTTCTGGATTTATTACTAATAGAATCAACAAAAATGTTTTTTCAACAATCAGCTGAATCGCCATAAACTGAATTGTAAGGGTAATAAAGTATCTTCTGCGCAAAAAAAATTCCACGAGACTTAGGGAATGATAAGGTAATTGGGTTAAAAGTGGAAAGATATTTCTTATGTTCAACAATTTTTTTTAACAATTAGGTTTGTGCTTTCAAGCCTCTTTTATACATCTTCCCCAAACAAGGTCAGGGTCCTTGGGAACGGCAACAATCTTTCTTCTCTTCGGATGAATCTTGCCACATTTGGCCAATCCAAAGTCCATACTAATCGCTCTTGTGTACTCCTTGACGATATTTAAAGCGCTCTGAAGTTTTCTTGTACCAGAAGCATAGATATTCAGGTCATTCATATAAAATACATGAGTGACCTTGTGCTTGTGATGATTAGTTTCGCCGCAAAGGTATTCAGGAGAATTTCGTAGTGCGAGAGGTAGAGGTTGATGTGTTCTAATTTTTAGTTTCATGACAACTTGCTCGCCAAATAAAAGATTTTGATTTTTGCCCACTTTGCTGGTTTTTCGTAATTTATTGCTTGAAAAACAGTCTGCCTTTCAAGGCTAATATAGCTACGCCTATTTGGATAATTTGTTTCAGGTTGCCGGGTTTCGTCATTTACATGCAAGTACATTGAAATTAATTGAAACCTTTGACAGTTCATAGCATTGCACAAGCGGACAGTCACAAAGTTTAGTAGAAAAGTAATTTTCAATTGAAGGAAGTTGAACATTCCGTATGCTTATGAGAATCATGACATAAGCTCCAATTTCTCTGATAGTACCATCTTTGGATTTATTGTTTCTTCCAAAGTTTTATAATACTGAGCATATTTGTTTAAATAAATTTAGAGTGGTATGATATTGCTGCCAGAGAAATTAAAGCTTATGTCGGGATTCTCATATACATAGGTATTGTTCAACTTCCTGATATGGAAAATTACTGTTCTACAGAACTTTAACAAAAAACCAACAAAGTGGCCAAGAATGAAAATCTTTTAGTTGGCGGAAAAGTTGTCATGGAACTAAGTCGAAATCACTTCTCAAAAGGCAGGGTTGTCCTGCTGCTCTATCACAGAAAAAAAGACTCCAAAGCAGGACAATGAAAAATTATTCAATCGAGAGATATTACAGCAATTTTTTGTCATGACGAACGTGATGTCAGAGTCTTATCATCAAGATTTGATCTCACGAAAATCACTGAAAAAGATGAAAATCAAGTCTCCTGACCACTAGCAATAAAAAGGTATTGTGAAAATATGGGTGGTGTCGATTTGGCAGATTAAAAACGTCTTACTACTCAGTTGGTCGTTCCAGTAATAAATGGTGGAAGTATTTTTTCATTTCACAATTAATACCGTTATCTTAAACAGTATCATTTTATTTGATTTAACAAATCGACGCCAAATCTCAGCACATGCATGTAGGCAGCTAAATTTGAGAAAAAACGTGGTGCAACAACTCATCGGAGACTTTAGTTCAAGAAATAAATTTTTCGAATAAAATTTTAGGATTCCGAGTAGATGCAGCAGCTTTACGATCCAGCAACCAAGTTCTCTTCAATACTTGATTTAAAAAAATCTGCCTGCGGCGCGGGGCACATGATCATCGCCTTATGACTTTCAATAAGTACCTCACGTGTGATAAGTAATAAATAATGTCTGCTATATGGAAACAGCAGCCAACTGTTCTTATACCATTAGCACATTCACAAGCATATCTTTTAGTTTCTGCAATAATCACACTGTTTGGTCTGTAATCAATGAAACATTTATATAATTTCAGACCAATGTGTCTTAACTGTACCTGGACCTTAAGAATATTTGCCTTTTTTCACAAATTGCAAATTGATAGACCCATTAAGCGAAATTAAAGAACATAAAAGTAAAGACGGTTCAATATTGTCTTCGTTGCTCAGACTCAAATAAAAAAAAAAAATTATTGTAAAAAATCAATAAACTTAATTGTTACGTCGTAACACAAACTATTCGGTTAAAAAAGAACTTTATTGTTAAAAATTAAACTATTTTTATGAAAATTCAATTTGTTGGTCGAAAATGAACTTTTTTGTTAAGAAAGCATATTTGTGAATTGAAATTCAATCGTTTTATAGATAATTCGTCCTTCATCTTTTTTAGTTAAAAATTCAAATACTTACTTGAAAGTGGAACTAGATTGTTAAAAATTTATATTTTTATAAGGTTCACCTACGTGGTTGAAAATTTAACTATCACATTTTTTGAACATTAATCTTTCGGGTTGAAAAATCATCTTATGGGTTGAAATTTTTCATTAAAAATTTAATTTTTTTAACATTTATCAGTTTAGCTGAAAATTCATCTCTTTGTTAAAAATGTAACTATTTTGTTGAAAATTCATTTTTTTCAGTTGAGAATTAATTTTTTTTCAATTAAACAATATAACTATTCCATTTCTGGTTGAAAATTATATTTTCCATTGAAAATTGATCCTTTGTAGTTGACAACTTAAGTATTTTGTCAAAAAATGACCTTTTTTTTGGTCGAAAATTAATCTTCTTGTTTGAAAATTCATCCTTATGTGTTGAAAATGCAACTTATTGGCTCTCAATTGATCTGGTTTATATTTCTTATTTAAATCCAACTATTTGGTTCAAAATGAAAATATTTCTATGAAAATTCAAGTCTCTTGAAGAAAACCAACTTTTTATTAAAAAATTATATTTTTGGATTGAAAATTCAACCGTTTTGTAGATAATTGGTCGTTTTGGATTTAAATTTCAAGAATTTTATTACAATTCATGTATTTTGTTGAAGATTCATGTTTTTTGATAGAATATTAACTTTTTTGCTGAAAAATTAATCTTTTTGGTTACAAATTTGGCTATTTGATTAACCATTTATCTTTTTTCAGTTGAAAATTTAACTACTTGGATGAAGTTCAAACTATATTGTTAAAAATTTGTAGTTTTTAAAGATTCATCTCTTTGTTTTGATATTTACCTTTTTTGCTGAAAACTGTTTTTTTTTTTTTTTTTCTAAATTAATTTTTCAGCTGAAAATTGCATCATTCTAGTTTTGTGTAGAAATTTATACTTTATAAGTTTAAAATTCAACTGTTTGGTAGAAAATTCATGTGTTTTGTTGAAATTTCGCCTTTTTGGTTAGGAAATTATTATTGTTTGTCGAAAATCTAATATACACTTCGGCTTGCAATATTGAGAATTTAAAGTTTTTCATATTGCATTCAATATGGGGTCTGCATTAGTATTCTTTGTAAAAATTTATTACTCCATTATTACCGTATTTTCGTGAAAAATCACCCTCATCCCTGTGCTTTCGTAGAATTTTTGGCTACGTCACTTTTCGTGGGAGAGAAGGGGCTTAAGACAGAACTATGGTTTTATATGAAGGGGCAGGGGGTAGGTCAAAATCGCCTCAAATTGGTAACGTAGTTTATATATGATCCCTTCTGTCCGTAAAAGTTGTGGTATTAACTAGATAAAATGTCGAAGTGGGTACTGCGAAAAATAGGTTCTTTGCAAACGGTCTATTAAAATTGGGTTCCTTTGATGTCCAACTGGAGTTTTCTTTGAAACGAATTCATCGTTTTGGCTTCCTTTTCAGCAAGAGGGCTTCCTTTTTGTTGCACTTCCTTAGGAACCAAAAAATGGTTCTAATAGAAACCCCAGTTTTTTCTGTGTGCACATTTTCTTTCGCACGCGCACATTTTCTTTCAGAACCCGTTTTCAATTGTTTTCCTCCTTTCGCTCTGTTTCTTTCCGTCCGCTATCACTTATCTAGTTTACTCTTTCTCCACTGTTTCACATGCGAAGCAGGTCGTTACGTCAACTTGATTCTCAGGCTACTAATCATGCTAAATGCATTGCGCGTTGTCAGATGGCCATTGCTCCTCGTCCTTTGTCAATTGCCCTAGACCTGTCCTTTTCTTCTATACCTTTCAGCTTCTCCGTTCCCTTTAAAACTAGGAATGGTTGGAATAACTTGTAGTAATTTCGCAACGAGCGGAACGTAAAGTATTTACCCGAGGAGATGGAGGCCAATGAAAAGAAACAAGGTAATAAGGCGTTTCCGTTACCGAGTTACCTTCATTATGGAAGCTTGTAGGTTCTAAATAGATTCACCCTTTCAAAATGCGGAGCCTGCCTTCTAGAAGACTTTACGACCCTACAGGGATACTTAAAAATGCTCGTATTGCCGAATGAAAAGAAACTCTTACCATTTACATTTCTTTCGAATTGCTTTAATATAATAAATCCTATTTACTGATAGAGTGGTTCTTTAGATTGGAAAGGTTCATGCATTTTAAGATAGCAAAAGAAATGTTGTACAATGAAGTTTTTAATTCATGAAGCTTTTTCAATCTCTTGTATTTATGAAATTTTATTTTTACTTTCGTCAATTACATATGTTTTTTGTGATCGAATTTTGTCTTATTCTTTAAATTAAATAAGATGCAGGATAAATTATAAATCTGGGTTTCGATTGAAAGCTCTGGAATTGAATTATATCTTCAGCTGTATTTGATAAAGAATAAAAATACAAATTGTAAAAAATCTGCCCGCCGGGCGGGCACATTCTCATCGCGCGCTTCGCTCGCAAGTTTGAGCGCGCCTAGGGCGCGCGACTGTTGGTTCTCGCGCTTAACTTTCCTCTCTACCCCTCCTAATAATTCCATAAAATATTTTTTCCATTCTACCATCTCAATATCCTGGTTTACTCGTTTCCTTCTTCTCCTAGCCTTCTCCGCTTATTCAGCTTTGGAAACATTCGATGGATATGATTTCTTCTTTTCAGACATTACTTCTGTGACTTTCCTTAAGGAAGTAACAGAAGCTAATTCTAATGCGATCGGTATGGATGGAATCTCGATAAAAATGATCCGGTTAGCTCTTCCAGTTATTTTTCCAATATTATTGAAGAATTAGAATGCATCTCTACAATGTGGTATTTTTTCATATATATGGAAAAAGGCACTAATTAGACCGATATACAGAATCTCGATTCCTACTTTTACTAAAGACTTCCGGCCAATTTCTGTCATTAATGTGTTATCGAAGCCACTTGAACAAATTGTGAACGGACAATTAACAAATTTTCTAGATACCAATAAATGATTAGACCCTGTGCAATCGGGCTTCAGAGCGAAACACAGTACACACAGCGTCCCTCAAAATCACTACTGATGTTAAGCTGGCGATCGATAAAAAGGAGATTATGGCTGTGGTACTATTTGACTTTTCTAAGGCTTTCGACACAGTGCACCACAGTTTACTTTTACAAAAATTCAAATTTTTCAAAATGTCCAATTCAGCGATAAAGTGGTTTGCCTCCTATTCAAGTAATCGTTCACAAAGTGTAAAGACTAGTAATGCTAACATATCTGAATCGGTGGAAGTTAAGAGTGGGGTCCCACAGGGGACCACACTTGCAACTACGCTTATTAATCTGATCTTGGAAGTGATCTGCAATTTTGTAAGTATCTTAAATACGCTGGTAACTTTAAATTGTACCTTCTCGGAACTGATGCAGAATTGAATAGACTTCTCAGTCAGATCCAAGAGGACATAGATCAGATCATGATTTGGGCTGAGAATAATGGCCTTGCTTTAGATCGAGCTAAAACTAACGCTATTGTTATTGGGCCTTCAGCTTCTCCCTCCTTGGATGCACTTACTACCTTCCCTTCTTTGAGAGTTGGTAATGCTACTATTGTTTTTCAAGAATGGGTCAAAGATTTAGCATACTTGCTCAACCGTACTATGTCTTGGATAGAGCATGTAATGTCTATTTTTCAGAACACCTACAGAATTCTACAGCAATCAAATAAAAATAAAGATTCCTTACCTACTTCAACCAGGATTCTCCTAGTTAAGAGTTTGATTCTCCCGTTCTCTGATTACGGGTATATTGCTTACGATGATATAACGGATAAGCTGAATGGAAAGCTAGAACTTGCATCAAATGCATGTATCCGTTTGATATACAATGTACCAAAAAGCGAACACATTACTCTACATCAGGAGAGAGATGGGTTCTTGCCCGTGGCTAAAAGAAGACAATTTTTTATTTGCACTTTGCTCTTTACAATATCTATAAATGAAGCTCCTCAGTATTCACGTGAATATTTTACTTTTGTTGATAAAAAATATACCAATTATGTCAGACTCCGTGAGAGGAACTTAGCTTTAATAATATCAAAGCACAGAACATGTAAACTCCAAAGATCGTTTATGGTTAGAGGGGCACGTCTATTGAATAGGATACCCCTAATTATCAGGGAAGCGCCCTCTTACTATCATTTTGACATCGAATTTTTAAAGTATTTATTCAATAGTCCAAATAATTTACGCGAAATTACCCACTAGTAACAGTATTTGGTATTGTGTTGACCTCTTAGTATTAATGCAGTTTTAGATTTTATTTAACACATATACTATAATTACAACACTACTATGTACTTCAACCTATAGAAGAAGAATGATAGTAGATAGTAGAATAGTAGAAGAAGATGCCTGTATCTGCTTCGGAGAGACTCCTTTACTGATGTTACGTCCTGATGTTACGTCCCGATAGTAAGGTGGAATATTTTGGGTACAGTCGTTGCAGCTCCCTTTTAAGATCTTGATACCTTTCTTCCTTTTCTTCCTCCTTGGCAGTGATGTTGTATTCGGAAGGAGCCAAGAATTCGATCACGAATATAGTTCGGTTCTCGAAGTCTTGAAGAAAAATGTCAGGCCTCGAGTGGGCAACGGAGACTGCTGTCTGAAAATCGTAGTTCCAAAAAATTTGGCACTCCTCGTTTTGGACAATTGACTCTCTCCCTTGGAGCGTTCGGCAGGGCGAAGTCGCGGCCAACACCGTAACAGCGACAAAGATGGTAATAAAGCACTCTTAGGGCCGAATTATGTCTGTAGACATAGGTTGTTCCAGCGTGGGGGAGACACCCCGATAGTATGTTTTAGGTACTCAGCGTGTGTATGACACGCTCTGCTACGGTTGCTTGAAACTTCTTGACATAAAATGCAATTACGGTATGCTAAGGTGGAAATGACACTGTCCTGGCATGCGGAAATGAAACCCCCTGTACCTGAATTAAGCCCTTATAATTTGAGAGAAGCAAAAGTTTGCTCCTTCGACAAGGACTGTTTTCTAAATACCTGTGAAAATTTCCGTGCATTTTCTTGTCAAATAGCTTTCGATGGAATTTTTTAAATTCTGCTTTTTTTGCTTCGGCTTTCAGAAGTGAAGCATCTGGATGGAGTAATGCGCTTTCCTCACTTCTGACGTTAAAATTCAGGCCAAGGCTCTCAGCTGCCTGCTCCGCGGCTTTGTAAGGGAACGCTCCTTCGCTAACCATCTCGTGATTCCTGACCATTTTTAGGAGAGGATCTTTTCCATTTGCAACGATGTAAGCTGTACTCAAAACATGACATGACACATGACATGACACATGACATGACACATGACATGACATGACACATGACATGACATGACACATGACACGACACATGACATGGCATATGACATTACACATGACATGACAAAACGCATTACATATGGCATGACAACGCATGTCAGCAAAATTTAATTGGGGTGAGTTTGACATTGAAGATTTTTTCCAGAAAACTTTGATTGGTAATTTTCGAAGCATGTGTCCAGAAGTTAGACATGAATTCGTGCCTAATTAGAGCGCCTCATGACCTAAAAAAAAATGATTAATGTCCGATTCGTATATGCACGTATCCAAAATTACCAATCAAAGTTTTCTGGAACACATTTTTAATACCTAGCTTACCCCCCACTACATTTTTTTGACGATGACCGTTTTCAAATAAACTAGTTAGGCCTTCGTCATCTTGTGCTCATTAAGGACTTAATTCAAACCATCGTCAACCTCAGACTAACTTGAATGTCTTCAAAGACATAATTGTGAGTTAAAAGTTTTTTTTTTATAATCTTCGACACATGCGTGCGGAAAATAGACATGAATTATCAGTAGGAAGTAATTTTAAGGGATTTTAAGGGATTAAAATGTCTTGAAATCTCTTCGAAATACCTAAACTCTTTTGAATTCTTCAGAAATCCATTGAAATTCGTTAAAATTACTTGACATCACTTCAAATCTCTCAAAATCCCTTGAAATTCCTTAGTCACTGAAAATCTAAAGAAATCCTTTAAAATGTGTTAAAATCCTGTGACATCTATAGATATCTGTGGAACATCTTGTTCATAACTCTTTCAAACTCTTTTAAAAATACATTGAAATCTTGTGAACACTGTTGAAAATCCTTAAACTGTTTTGAAGTCTTTTAAAAATCTTTTGAATTTCCTTAAAATCTCTTTAAACCCCTTCAAATTCCTTGAAGTTCTTCAAAATTGAATGGAATTCCTTAGGATATCGTGCAATTCCCCAAAAGCACTTAAAGTCATTATGAAATCCCTTGAAATTCCTTAAAGTCACTTAAAATATCTTTAAATCCCGACAAACGCCGGGTAAATTTCTGCTAGTAAATAAATAACAATGACTCCCTAATACCGTATGCGAGAAATTATGTCTATTTTGTCCATGATATAAAAAAACTTTTACAATTTTTTTCTCAATTATCTTACAGGATGTTTAGAATCAAAGTCATGAATTAAAATAATTCTTTGCGCTTTACGGTGAATATATATATATATAAATATGTTATTGTTAGTTGACCGGAAAAATTTAAAAACGACCGGGAAAAACCTGGAAATGACCTGGAATTTGAAATCGTTCGCCAAATCGCCACCCTGCCTATCTTCCCGGATGCTTCAGAGACTGGTCAAATTGATGACCTACTTTGATTAAACAAGATGTACATAGCTTGTCGCTGAAGATCTTGTGTAGCCCTTTGAATGATTTGAGGTGTCAATGCAACACATGCATCCCAAAGCCTCTCAGTGACGGCCCTTATTGTCTCATATTCGTCGGGTGGCAGTGGTGTCGCATAAATTGCAGTCTTTAAATGGCCTTATAAGAAAACATCCAAAGGAGTGAGGTCCGTCGATCTGTTAATGAATAAAGTTATAACATTTTTGCCCTATATATTAGGGTGGCTTAAAAAAATTCAAGTTCCTTTGGTTATTAGGCTCACTTCCCAAAAAGCTTCCATTTGGTGAAAAAGCGACAGTGCATTTTTTCAAATTTTTTGAACAAGGGGATCTTGGATCCCACGGGGGTTAAACCAGCCCCAATAGTAAAAAATTCGGTTTTTCTCACAGATATAAATAATTTTTAGTTTTGCCTAAATATCGTATAAAGTTGTCAGAAAAGGGAATAAAATGAAAACATATAAAAAAGTTGAAAACCCTCCCCAGAAATAAAAACGCCCCTTTTAAACAAAAAAAAGTCTTCCCGCTGCGCGGGCACATTCTCATCGCGCGTTATACGCGTGACTCGCTTCGCTCGCAAGTTTGAGCGCGCCTAGGACGCGCGACTGTTGGTTCTCGCACTTCGCGTTCGATGATGTATTTAACTCGCGCTACGCGCTCGGTCTTTGCATTTCTCCCACATTTGCGCCCAGATCTTTTAAAATTAAAGGTCAAAACATCGACAACTGCAATTTGGTGATTGTGACTTCTCTTTTGTGAAATTAAATTTTATTCAGAAAAAAGATATTCTCCTTTCACTTCGCTGGGATTCGAACACCAGGTCAACTGATTTCCGGTCAGGTGCTCTAAACACTGAGCTACAGAGAGACCAGAGGGAGAATTATTTTTTCTGAAATACGCTTTATTCTCGATTCATTACCTTCTCCGATGATAATGCAGATTTCTATTAAAATTTGAAATTTAACATCTTGCTAAATAAAGCGTATCCCGGAAAAAAGAATTCTTCCTCTGATCTCTCGGTAGCTCAGTGGTTAGAGCACCTGACCGGAAATCAGTTCACCTGGTGTTCGAATCCCAGCGCAGTGAAAAGAGAAGATCTTTTTTCTGAATAAAATTTAATCATACATGTTTATTCTCCATCTTGTCTGAAATGACGTTGAAATATTTTCTGTATAGAAGAATATAACTTTGGTCGATATTGTAGATTTACATATTATGTGTGGATTTCTCTTCTCGATTCGTTACCTTCTCCGATGATAATACAGATTTCTATTATCTTTTGTTAAAGCTCCTTTGGCTTTAACGAACACATTCTCATCACGTGTCTCGTGCTTCGCACTCGATTTTGTCCACTCACGGTTGTGAGACGTGGCCATGAATGGGATTTACCGCGGTCCTACTTGAAGCCGATGTCATTTTTTAGATGACAGTTGCTCTCAGTGGGACCCTGCGGTGGTTGTTAACCTTTAATATATATATTGAGAGATGGATAAAATTACATAATTGGAAAATTTAATAAAATTTTGGCACATAATCTAATATTAAAATAAATGTTATTCACTGCCTGAATTTAGTCAGAAATTGACTCTTAGGAACAGCCGACAAAGTGCTTAGTGAACCTCCTTTATTTATTAAAAATGTAAGTAATTACTAATAATTACTAATTAATATTTTTGTAGATAGATTTACACTACTTTTTAGCAAAATGAACATTTTGAAGTCTTAAGTTCAACTCTTTGCTGAATCTATAAGAGTGTTTCTAAAAATTTTGAAAAATGATGAAATCAAGAAATAATCATACTTTTTAAATCTAAATCGAAAGCTCGATTGAATATTATATAATTATTGAGTATCCATACAAAATATTCAGATGTGCAATAATAATTATTGGGAGCCAAATGTCAGAGATTTGACGTTAACCTACATTTTGTTATAAGGTATAACTTCACATTCAATTGGATATACAATGGAATATAAAGGAATCTGAAGTTGTACCGTACAAAAAAATGAAAGCTAACAACGAATCTCGGACATTTGGCTACAAAAAATCACATTGCAAGAGTCAATTTTTTGTATGGATACTCGGAAATTACATAATAATTAATCGTGCTCTTGATTTAGATATAAAGAGTAGGACATTTCTTAATTGTATGATTTCCTCTAATTTTTTTGAACACTTCTATAGATTTGGCAAAGTACACTGTTCTTTATCAGATCATGTCTTTTCAGGTTAAAAATCTTGGCGAAGGTAGCAGAACATTAATTGTATTTCACTTCTTCGTTCATCACGTTATTATGATTTTCATTATTTTCTAGATTTATCACTCCGCTATATTCAGCCATATTTTAGAATTTAGAAGACAGAGCTATCGAGCAGACGAAAAATTCCGCAAGGCTATGATAGTGATGGTGGGGGGAGCCAAGAATTCGGCTGGTCAGATCCATTCGTCTTTGACCATGCTCACTTTTCAGCTGCTACCAAGGATGTGCAGTTATGCGTAACTGGAGGTTTTTGACGTAAAATACCGAAGTGAAGTATTTCACGTAGAAAACAGGTAAAATACCTAGTAAATTACGTGACAAGATGGCGGACCTGCAGAAATGTGCATGACTTCAGTTTTTTGAAATTCTGGTATCGGCATTCGTAAGAGTTTTTTTTCAATGCCTATATTGTACTATATTGATACCTATATTGTATTTTACTTACTCATTCTACCACTTTCGCGTCTGTTCTTGTTCTACTTTCCGTAAGTTTCCCTGAATTTGAAAAAAGAATAGCAGGAACCAATCGGAAAGCACTATTCCTGTGGAGATGAAATCTTATACAAAATACCTCTTCGCATGCGCAACTCTGAATTTGAAATGCGAGAACGAGGAATCTTACAAAAGGTATACCTAAAAGCTGTAAATGCAATCAGATAAAATATAATTTTTTTCTGATGTAAAACGAAATATTTTTTGTCTTCTGAAATCAGGTTTTTTTTTGCGTAAATATTTCAGAAGATGTGTAAGTACTCTAATACAAAAATCACATCAAATCCTCTAAAGCCATTCTCAATGCTTATTTTTTTATTGGTAGTTGAATAAACATTTTTTACGTAAAATAAAATTGGAGAACAATATTTTCTTCATTTAAATCTCCAAAACTTTAAATTATATAATTTAAAGCATACTATTTATATTAAATGCAAGTGAAGTGAAGAAATGAAGTTATAATTTCAAGAGAATATATGTAAACTCTAATTAATTAAAATTTTTAAATTAAGTCTTATTTTATAGTCTACCGAATCGTAGTGGAATATATACGAATTCCATTTTACAACATTTAATTTTGCGAAAGGCATTGTATCACATTAACACTATTCAATATTTTATTTCACAGAAGGCATCGTACGGCATTCGATTTATAAAGTCGACAAACGGCATTAAATGGCATTAGCCTTGTCAATGCAATCTGCCGCAGAAGGCATTGTATCTCATTTAACTGAAAAGATCTCGAAACAGCCTTGAATGTCATTAACCTGATTCAATACTTTGTGTCATGAAAGGCATTGTATGGCATTCATTAGAATTTAGAATAGTTACATATTACAATAAAAAAGTCCTTAACTAAAATTATTTTATTTTCTGTAGTCTCTATACTAAACATATTAATTAAACGCTTTGACTTCAAATGTTATTCTTATAATACATATTCAATATGTTCTTTGCACAAGTAACAAAAAATTATCTACTTATGAGACATCGCATTATGAGATTCATTATGTAATAGCATAAACTAAATAATGAATGTTTTTCTTACAGGACACACAAATAAAAATAAAAAACGCATGGAAGAAGAAACCTCGTTATAAATTTGCTAGGCGAAATTTTGTGAATAAAAGAAATAGACTAGAAATAATTTTAACAATTCGTTCCGAATGTAGAATACAGTTAATACGAGGGCTGTTTGATAAGTCAGTGACTTTTTGACTAAAAGATTTCTTTTCGGCAAATGAGCGTTTTACTTCTCGACGTAATCTCCTTTTAGCTCGATACATTTAGTCCAGCGTTTTTCTAATTTTGTTATTCCTTCCAAATAATAGGTTTTCTCAAGGCCCTCAAAATAGGCGTTTGTTTCGGTGATGACCTCTTCAGATTTCCATTTTATGTGTGGATTTCTCTTCTCGATTCGTTACCTTCTCCGATGATAATACAGATTTCTATTAATAAGTTTTTATTACTGAATGAAACTCATGGATTAATTATTCTAGGGTGAGTGCCTGTCTTTCAAAGAACCTGTACAGTGATTTTCTGTTTGTTAAAAATATATAATGTACGAGCAATGTTCAAATTAAAATGTGGTGTTTAAAGAACATAATTATCTACCTTTTCTCCTCCTGCATCAGTGAACTTTCACAGCTCTCTCTTTTTAGTGGATCACTGTAACAACTAGCCCTAACCATTTTATAACTAAACGTGGCGATTCGATAAACAACAATTCAGTAAGAATTATTTATACAATAAAAATTCCCACATAAATTTAAATCGTTATTGGAAAACAAAAGCGACGGGTTGTGGATTCACTCAAGAGAGAGATGATTACGTACTTTTGTGCTGACTTGAGACTCTTAAAGAATTTCTTTTTATGTATGAATAATGCTGATGATTAACTAGTCATCTTGAAAAATTCCTCAATTTAAATTTAATTTTAAAGTAGATGATTTTATATTAAATTGGATTCTCCTTCCCTGCTTTCTTTTTGAGACTCAGATACCAAAACTTTATTCGCACAACGAGGTCTTTATTGTTAGATTAAGTGCAAGTTCGTTACGAATTCCATTCTGGCTCTTTGCTTTTTAAAAAAATCAACCTAAAAACGCCCATTTAAATTTCAGTAGCTGCTGCAACCATGCGCAACGAGGTCTTTATCGTTAAATAAAGTGCAAGGTCGTTACAATAAATGTTGCACGCACTACTTTATCATTTAGCTAATTCCCCACACTAAATTCAAACTTGCACAACGAGGTCTCCACAAAAACATGGAATGCAAATTCGTTACAATCATGCATAGACTAATTTACTTAAAAAAAAGGAAAATTTCGGTAATCTCACTTCTAATATTCGAATTCACTCAGAATTAAGATAATAACCTCGAAGTGAAGTTAAAAACAATGAAGGAGAATCCTTACTAGTTGCGTTTCTCCAAAACGACACCAATTCATTAATCTGTCATCAATGATAGGGTGGATCGAGGAGACACCAGAAGAGAGTCTTTGTGATTTAATTCTGATTATGAAAATAGAACGGACCTTCTCAAGTTAAAGCATAAGTGGAAACTATGATTTTCCTGAATTTCTTGATTTTATAAATGTATTATCGTTTCAGTTAGAATTGAAAAATGTTCTTTTCAGTCATTTCGGAGTTCTATCAATATGGTTAAGACGCTTTGCATATAACCCAATGTATTCTGTTTCGAGCCCGAAGTACACAGTTATTTCGGGCTTGAACCAAAGAACGTTGGTCCAACTGTGGAGCGACCGGTCGTTCCTAGGATTGACCGCTCATCGCGCTTGAATCGTAACATACATACATCCTAAGATCAAAAATAGCTTAAGCACGTTTTAAATAAACAGCATTCGTAGTCAAGGAGGTTCTGATCCTATAAGATACGTTTTTTTACAAACTGACGTTGTTTGAAAAAAAGCTTATTGATTTTTCGAAATGTATGGTTATACAAACAAAAGAGATTCCATGTGAAGGCATCAGAAAACTATCGAAATCCCCTTGACCATGAATGCTGCAGATTAAAAATGTAGACAAGGGACTTTCTTAACTCATTTTAACATTTTGCCATGATATAGTTCACAGAAAAACAGAAATATAATTTCTACCCCGAATTCATTGTAATCTTTACCTGCAACAGAAATTGTATTCACGTGGTAGAATTTCCCCACCACATTGGGTATGAGTACCATGTCAACTGCTGTTTTATTTCAAAGCGAAAAAATTCAATTTTACCCACTCGAAAATTACAAGCAATAAAAATGTACTTCTTTTTTTTCTGTGTTATTTTTCAGTTGTCAGATCAGTGGATAGGGAAGCTTAAAGGTTCAGCCACATATCGTGAGGTGCATAGAGATATTAATGACGCTTTGGAAAACCAGATTTACTATCTCATCTGGAAAACATCGTATGACCACTAACAGTGTCACCTTTCAGAGAGGTGTGTTTGAGGGCGACACCATGAGCCCTATCCTCTTTTGCTTCACATTATTGCCACTATCTATCGCACTTCGCTATTCCGAAGGGTACCTCTGCGGCAAACCTGGAAATCGAAAGCATTAGGTGACTCATGTATTTTACATGGATGCTCTTAAGATCTATGCCAAAAATCAAGACAAACTACATCTAGCTCTAGACATTATCAAAGAGTACACTCAAGAGATTGGAATGTAGTTCGGGTTAGAAAAATGCGCCTAGGTTTATTTGAAGAAAGGAAAACTTAATGGCATCCCAGATGACCCTGAGCTCGTCGGCAGAAGCGCTTTACGACACCTTGGCGCTGGAGAGACTTATACATACCTGAGCGTGCCACAGAGCCGCAACCAGGACGTGAAATCTATAAAGAATACTCTCCGATGCATATACAAACGTCTCATCTGACGGATTTGGCCTTCCGAACTGTCGGCGAGGAACAAAGTATCTGCGACGAACATGCTTGCTGTCTCGGTAGTACTCTATTCATTTGGAGTGGTTCCATGGACGAAGGACGAGCTCAGATCCCTCGATATCGTGTCCTGAAAGGTTATACACATGAACAAAAGCATGCACCTCAAATCTTTTGCTTCACGACCTTAGTTCTCACGCCGTCAAGGTGGTCGCGGAATACTGAATCTTGAATGTCTTCACAACAGGATTATTCTGGGTACAGCACATGAGGATCTCGCAAAACCCCAAATATTTGACAAGTTTTCTTTCTTTCGTTCTCAAATGCTTGAGAAAAATTATATATTAAGGCAGTGACGTACCTATACAAAAAAAATTCCAAGTCGGATTGAACCAACACCCTTAAATATGAGTTTTTTCGTGTTTCTGACTTTGTTTTTCCTTGTGCATTTATGTACCTTACCATTTTTTTATTATTAAGAAAATTTTAATATAATTCTATTTGTGGGAGCTATAGTCAGTTATTGTTTAAGGAGTGTTTAAGTGATTTGTTTTTTATAAGTTTAACTTGTGTAAAACTTCTGTTTTCATGAAACTCCCACGAATTGTATTTATTACAGAGAATCTTTTTATGAACAAAATAAGCCGCGTTAATGATGAAGATTAAATCTAAAATTGTAATTGTTATCCACAATGAATAAAAAATTACAAACACCAACTAAGCCCACTTATATGTACAATGAACAATTAAATATTCAACTATTAACATTATCAGAGAAAAAAGTATCTTCAAATCGTCTTTGAACATAATTTTTATTTATTCAGGGAAAAGGAATATTAAGGGGGTCGTCTGATGTAGAGGGTAAAAAATCGATTTTTTTCTCTAACGCTAGTGTTGGGTCTCCAGAATAGCCTCCTGGAGTCTTTGTGACGTTCCCGAACTTCTTTTATACTATAGAGCCATGCAGCGCTGGCGTGTAATTGAGCTCGGCGGCGCCAGCCCCGTCGGGGGTGCTCTACTGACGACACCAAACAGTGGAAAAAGTGACTTCCCTTGCGTAGCTTCGATTAGGTTAGCTCATTAGGAGATAAGATTCTTTTGTACTATTGTACTAATCGGGCATCTACTGAATCATAGCTCCATTTATAGCTTGTTTGTGCATGAAAGTATGGTGCCCGAGCCTCAGCGTTTTTCCCAAACCCACATTTTTCAATTTGGCGGACACGATAACTCAAAACCTATCAAACCAATTAACTTGTTCTTGCGTATTCAACCAGTTAATCAGTGCCATTCCTTGGTGAACCACTTCAAACTGAAAGAAAATTTTTAAATGATTTTTTTTAAACAAAAAAGAGCAACTTTTACAGCAACAATGACACTCCGCTTTTTGTCTACAATTTTTTAAACAATGTCTAATTTTTTTTCTTTGTGTGGTTCACTTGCGTCGCGTCGGTACTCCTGGATTGGTTAATGTTGGCGCGCTGAATTTGAAATATATAAATATTCAAATTTAATCTTTATAATAAATAATGATTGGAAAATGCATAAAAAATAATTTCTTAATCCTAAAATAAGATTTTGAAGTGACAGATAAAAAAAGAATTCGATTTTAATGAAAATGACATTATGAATTCTGAGTTCAGAGAAAGAAATTGTTTTTTTTATCACAATGATCCAAAATTCTATTTTAGGATTATGAAATTACTTTTGATGCATTTCCCAATCATTATTTAGCATAAATACTAAATTTGAATATTTATATAATTTAAAATACGTGCGCTAACAATAATCAATCGGGTTGCCGGCGCGACGCAAGCGCAGTTAAAAAAGTTCCCAAAATTGGCCAATGTATGTGGCTCTGGGAAACTAAACAAAAATTTTTTGTGAGCAAGTTGAGTGGGCAAATAAATCCTGAAAGTGTCTACAAGATCCATTGTTGCCTCGTCTTCAAAATCATTCGACAAAATCACTCTCATTTTCACCCCTCTACACCAGACGACCCCCTTAATGTAGTTTTGAAAAAGTACTTCAAATTAAAGTTTTTTCAATAAAGAGAATTCTAGCATTCGACAAGTTTATCATCACAATTTCTTTCTTATTAAAATGTTCAAAAAATAAAACTTTGGCATTATAAAAATGAGAACAAGAAAAAAAATTACAAGGCAGTTCCAATGGGAATGAAAACATACAGATGTTACATCTTAAATAGAGAAATATATTTAAATTAAGAGATGAAATTTAATTAATTACAAACTTATATGAATTCAAGTAAAGTTTGTCTGAATTTAAGAAAGCGTATGATTAAATTCTGAGATTTAAATATTGAATACCTCTTATTACGTCTCAAGAAAACAAGAAATATACTAAATCGGATGACGTACACGGTTCTACTGTCTGTCAGATCCCGCCTACTGCAGTGTAATCAGAGAAATCTACCGGATACAAACCTAGCTCACGGTATCGGTCATCTATATGTCGTAGGCATCAGGCCGAATATGGCATTAGGTCTAATGCCCGGGCAATAGTCCTAATGCCGGCAAGGAGATGAATCTACCTGCGTCGACCTTTTTTTCGTCTAATTCCCTGAATTCAAGGTGGCACTTAGTCGTCTGCATGTACTCACGGCTTATTGCCCAAAGTATAATCTGGGCAATAAGACGAATTTGATTTTAAATTAATAACTATTATACATTTACTTGAAATCAGAAAAATTCTATATATTTTGGTGAATGTATTAGAAAAATGAACGAATTGTGGAAAATTGAGAAATCTTATTAAAATACATGATGAATCTTCAACCAAATAAACTAGTTTTTAACAAAGCCGTTCAACTCTTCACCAAGTAGTTGAATTTTTAACAAAAAAGATGAATTCTCGTCGAAAAATGTAATAGCACAAAAGAGTTGAATTTTCTATAAAATACACGAATTTTCAACCAATTAGTTCTTCCTCTTCTTCTTTATTCATAATGTGCCCCCCAAGGGTTTACATGACTTCCATTTCTTACAATACTTCTGTCTACATATTTTCTAAATCTTATCCTTACTATTTACGAAATTATACACTTTTCTTTAAAAACTTTCAAGGATCCGAATACCGAAAAATAGTTCGAGTAACTAGAGATAAACGCAAATACACACAAAGAAAATCTTAAGAGCATAACGCGCTTCTCGGTAGTTCTGCGGCTGCGTCTTAAGTCGTGAGTAGCGCCCCCTGGCGTTACTTTCTTTCTGACTGGACGCCCCGTCCGAGGAATCTCTTTTATTTTCTTCTTCTACCTCCTCTTTAGATGATGGTGCTGAGCGTAGTTGTCCACCATCACTAGCCGCAATTTCACGAGATGGAAGGGCCGATTTGCGTGAAGTGCTTGGTTGGGGCTCTTCAGGATCGCAGGTGCCGATCCCTGCAAGAGTTGCTTTTCGCTGTTCCTTTCAGCCGAAAGGGGTCGCGATTTGTGGTTTGCTGGCAAGAGACAAGGTTGGACCAAAGATATAAGTCTAGATGCGGCACCTCACTACTGAACCTATGATAAGTTTCAAGAACTAAAAAAATGCCATTAATTAAGAAGAGACATAGATATCTCCATCTCTTGTTAACCAATGGCATTTTTTTAGTTTGCGTTAACTTATTATAGGTTCGCTAGTGAGCTGCCGCATCTAGGCTTATAATATCTTTGGGTTGGGCCATTGTCCCAGCATGGTTGTTTAGCACTCGGCTGTTCCAGAGAGCTATTTAATTTGGACGTTCCCATCCCTAGCGTTGATGCTTGAAATTCATCTTCTTCTGCATTTTCCTCGTTTGAGGGCGAAGTCCCATGAGGTAGATTAGTAAAAAAGTGGAACAGTTTTGACCAATGAGGTGACTGCGAAAGCTTGTACAGGCACCTCATTGATCAAAACTGTTCCACTATTCTACTAATCTGCCTCCATGGTACTGCGCCCTGAGGATGGTGCTGAGCGTGGTTGATGACCATGGAGAATAGACATAAGGATACCAAAGTCCTGTACATTAAATGAGCATGTTTTTTCGCGAAGTTCACGCAACTTAACTTTCCGTGCGTGGCGCTAGTATGAACATATGTACAAAAAATATGGCCGCCGTATAAGGTAATATTTGTACATATCATCATACTAGCGCCACGCACGGGAAGTTCAGGCGTGTGTACTTCGCGAAAAAATGTGCTCATTTTTCGTTACATTACTTTTGTTTCCTTATGTCTATTCTCCATGTTGTTCACCATCACTCGCTGCAGCTTCTTCTGGCGGTAGTTGTTCCACGTCGACTGCTGGTTACCTGATGAATGGGTAAGGGAACATTTTAGTACAGTGTATTTTCACCATAGTGCCATTTTGGTTTACCGAATAAACATTTCCTGCAGCCTTTGATGTGATCACATGTGGACCGGTTTAACGAGGACGAAACCGACATTAAAATTATCAGCTTTCTTTTATTGAAAGTGTCCTCCAACATAAACTCGGTCCCCAGGTTGAAAGCGATGAACCTGAGGATTAGTTGCGTATTTTTCCTGGTGGGTGGCTTTATTTTTATGTGCTCGGTACAGAGGGTGTAACGGTGTGGTCCGTTTGAAAACTAAAATAAACACCAACGACCTCTTGAGAGCGCGGCAATAGGCTTTCGATTCAAAATGTAATAGTTATTTCTAATAATTGACCACGAGTTCAAATTCGAACATGAACACTTCTTTTCTATTACAAAATACAAAGAAAGGTTCAAGTACGTAACAACTCTTTCTTATTGGGCATGCAATCATATAAAACAATTAAGAAAGTACATAAGGTAGCCAAATTTAATACAATACTCTCTCTCTCTATCTTAAAGTAAGGTTATGTTCGCCTAAATTTGTACGTAGTACGAAATACTACACAGTATACAATAAATTGCGTCTTAAAACCAAATTGTTAATTCAGTAGATGAGTGATAGGCCTCATTTTAGTATCATTAATGGGTTTTGAGGCCAGTCAGACCGGATGTAAAATGTACTTTGGACTTGTTTAGACTTCTTCATGTTTAGAAATGTCAATCGTCGAATGACTCATTTTCTGATTGATATCCTGTAGGCGGAGAAATTTGACCTACTTTGTTATTGGATAAACAGTAGGGAAATTCCATGACGTCAGCAATGCGATTGGTTTTTGGTCGAGGAGAGGGAATATTGTCTCCTCCCACTTTTTTTATTACAAAAAGGCACCCACAGCGAAATTTGTCAGATTTTTTGATCTACAACTCTATCGAAACCAATTTTTAACATGCGAAACTCAATTTTTGTATTTCGAACTTAGAAAGTTTGTAACTCAAATTGAATTGAACCAAAGATATTATAAGCCTAGATCAGGCACCTCACTAGCGAACCTATAATAAGTTCCAGGAATTAAAAAAATGCCATTGGTTAACGAGAGATGGACATAGCTATGTCTTTTCTTAACCAATGGCATTTCTTTAGTTCTTGGAACTTATTATAGATTCGCTAGTGAGGTGCCGCATCTAGGCTTATACTATCTTTGAATAAACTATCAAAACGACCATGAACTTGTGAAATCAACGTTATTTATTATAAATTAATGCACTTGGGTGCCTTAATTTAAGTTATAAATGTCAACTAGGATGTGAAACAAGAAAAATTAAATAAATTTTGTTAGTTTGTGATCATAAACAATAGTGTTCTTATTTAAAACTTGACCTAGTTTTGCGGCTGTGGTTTCTACCACTCAGCGGCAGCATTCCAAACTCTTTTTCAACGAGTGCTTGAGTAGAGGAAAGTCGTTTCTCCCAGAATTTGGGAAACAAACAAAATTTAAAATACTAAAGTTTGATTTTTAACAGGAACGTGCATTTGCTCCAGTGCAAATCGTCTGATCTATTTCCGAAGTTCTTTCCAGGATATTTTCAGCTTTCACTTTATTTGTTCAGAAATCGGACACTTGTACAGTTAATCCAATTTTATAGCATAACCGTTGATAATACGTCTTCAACTGTGAGGACTTTTTTTGTGCACTATAAAATTGTGAACATTTTTTATAATAACCATTTTCGACCTAAAGTTAACCGTTCTCGAGTTATTTGAAAAAACATGTTATTGTTTAACACTTTCCCTCATGGCGGCCGTTGCCGTACAAATATGGTTGGGGACTTTTTACTGTATCGTTACAAAGCCATCCCCAACGTATCTATGAAAAAAAATTATACCTATCCGCATTTTTTTTTAAGTCCTTCGTTGACTGGACTAATGAGATCGTGAAGGAAGTTGAATGTGCTAAAGAAAAAAAGGAAAAATCTTCTATGAAGTACAGGATCTCAAGGTTGGAGATCACAAGAAACTAATTACTCCACTTTTCGAAAAGCAGCAGGATGTGAAATATTTTTTATTTGAAAAGGAAATATTTTATGCAATTCATCAAGCGCATCTTGGATGTGGTCACGGTGGACGAGACCGCACGAAGAAAGCTGTCAGTGAAAAATATTCAAACGTAACCGGAGGCTCAATTAATTTATATTTACAATTATGTGTGATCTGTGAGAAAAACCGGACTCTTTCAGAAAAAGGTTTAGTGGTGAAGCCTCTATTGTTTAAAGAAATCTTAAATTACTTTGGAAACAGTAATACTAAGGTTTACTAAAAAATGAAAAATCTGTCTTTGAGTGAAATAGCCAAATTGAATATTTTAAATGTTAATAACAAATTTTATAAACGAAACACCTATTCTGGCACTTTCTTACTAAAAAGTTTAGAAAAAAATGTACAGTTTATCTTTTATGATAGAAAGCATTTTACACGTATATTGAATCATTTCTCATCAAATAAATAAACAATTATTGTTATTAATAATCTCATTATTACTAATAATAGTCTGGTGACTCGCATGGAATATATAGTCTGTAAATTCGCTTTAAATAATCGGCTTTTCCTGAAAAGCCTTGAATTCGGAAATTATTAGAATAAGGAACAATAAAAATATTAAAAATGAATTATTTATGTTTTCTCAGTATATCTACGTTGAATATGATACATATCGAGTTTATTTTCGTATTTTTTTTTCAGAAAAAAAAACTTGCGTTGATCAATTAATTATATTGAAACAACAATTGATAAATATAATTCATAAGTTTTCTTAAAAGTTTAATGCAGATCATTTCTAAAAAAAAAAACTTTCAAATCCGTTCATAATTGCGACACGTAGACTATTTTGAATTGTAAATTCCGGAGCCAGCCGACTGTGCAGTGGGAAAAGTAAACCCCAAAGGTTTTATTTTTACTCCGGATTTTGCCTGAGCCTCTCGGACACTTCACGGTTTGACCAGGCAGAGTCCGAAGTGAAAGTGCTACTTCAGACTTTGCCTCGCCCAGGGACCAGGCAGACTGCGGTGTGACAGCACTTTGGACTTTGCCTGTGACACATATATATTTCAAGTGTTCAAAAAATTTCGCTAGTTTCGAGTAAAAAAATGGCGTCGGATCCGTACTACCTATCTATGAGCATTGAAGGGCCTTGATTGTGGCGGATCAAAAAAGTATTTTTTATTTTTCGTCAGCCGTATTGCGACAGTTTGTTTCTCTGAGTGAGAAAATACTCTCCTGATTTATTCAGATCTCAAAAAAATTGTTTAGATGTTCCGAACATTAAATTTACATAAGACGTGAGATTTTCGTAGTTTTCGATTTTTATCAAGCATTCATATTACTTTTAGAAAAATATCTTATTATTGAAAATTTCAACTACACTGGGAACTGGAATTACTTACCTCGGATCTACTAATTCCGAGAATTGCTGAAGCGGCAGTTTTCGTGATACTAGGAAATGGTTGACACGCCACTGTTTACGTTTGGAGGCCCTGGAAATAGCTGCAAGGCCGATCACAGGCATAAAGTAACATATAAGTAACATAAATTATACTTTGTTCGTCGTATTCATGTACATTCCTATTTTATCCAATTTAAGTGATAAAAACCCCATTAAAAGCCTTGTTAATGGAAACTTTTGTTTCAAATATTTTCTCTGGTGCCCACATTTCATTTTCTCCATATCATCTCTATAATATATTTTCCCCTTATCGTATGGTGAATGAACCAGAATTTTGGCAATCCTTACGAAAAATATCCATGGGCATAATTATGTTCTTATATTTGTCTATTTTTAAAAAATCATACTTTTTATAACTTTTAACCCGCGCCAAAATATATATTTTTTTCAATCGGACTGCAAAATAAATAGTCCAGGCGCCAGAGGGGTCACAGTGGCCTCCTTAATTTAGATGGAGCCGCATAGGTTTTTGTATGTATTTTGGGTCGCTGAACACGAATTTCGGGGGTGGCTTTCAATCCGATAGTCGGGTAATTTGTTATTAACAATTTAATTGTTTCAAGCGCTGTATCTTTTGAACTAAAAGAGATATGAACAATTGAATAAGTAAGTTTTGTGCCTTATTTCATAACAAACAAATTCAATTTTTTTTATTTCGATAAAGTTATTAGAACCGGAGATATTGTTAATTAAGTGCGAAAAAGGGCTGCACCTCCGTGGCGCGCGGACAAATTCGACTATAATTCAGCTCCTAATCAATAATTTTGGTCGTGCATGGTCTTATTTTAAAGGTAAAAGTGTAAAGCTGGCAGTACCATGCATTTTTTTAAAATGCAGAGCCCAAAATTTGGCTTTTGGGTATTAAATGAGCCTTAAATAAGCCCTTCATTCTGGCATAGGTTATACAATTTTTGGGCATGGTGGTACTTCCAGGTTTACCCATCTGGGGAAAAACTACTTTGCAAATAACATTGCTATATTCCTTAATAATTTTAATTCTTCTTTGCATAAAAAAATCTGTTTTATTAGAGAAATCGTGATATAAACTCAAATCTTCCAAATGTACGTTTTAAAAGAAAAATATGCAAAAAACATATTAGACAACTAAAGAATGAAAGATTCGCTGGCAAGAATTTAACTTTTGCAACATTAATTGAAATACTTACAGCATAACAATTTTATCCTCTGATAGATGAAAAATTATTCCATCAAGTAATTACAAAAAGTACATTTAATTTAAGTCCAACATATATTAAATATAGAAAATAGCTGGACAAATGCATGGATGATAACTCTAAATATATCTTGTTATACATAAGTAAATAATTAAATCATTGTTTTATTAAGATAACTAATACGTATGGAAATATAATATACAATCATTTGGCACTCCAAATAAAGAAAAAATGGATCAATTCCACATCTTTTTAACTTTTTATAGAGCAATTAATGTTAAGCCGTCGATCTTGCCCGGTCTATACCCTATTCTTCAACACTACACTTCAAAAACGTTCCTGCCATTCAATTTTCTACAATTTTCTACGTAATGTTGCTGACAAAGAAGGATAACAATAAAAAGAATCGAAATTGACTACAACATTCAACCGAATCGTCTAAAAAGTTCTAGCTGAATTGACTAGATGAAGCTGCGGACGCACTTTAGGAAATTTTGATTCATTAATCATTTCTAGAGATATATGTGTTTATGTCCAAAATTCTATTTTTAGCAGTTCAGTCGACCTATAGCCTACAATTTTTAACCGATGCGGCTGAAAATTTTAGGATAAATTGACTAGGTGAAACTCCAGTGCCACTTTTCAAGAAATTTTGATTCATCAATTACTTCTAGAGATATTTCACTTTTTACGCAAAAAAATTTGACTTTTTAATAATTTAATAACACCTTCAGAATAAGCATTATTCTACCGAAAAAATTTCAATATGCTTCTATCAAAGGAGGTTCAAAGATATTTATAAAGAAATTTTGATTCATCAATTATCTTTCAAAATGTAATGCATTTAAAATACATTTTTATATTTAGATATCTGTTAGAATTACTTGGAAAACTTTGTTTTCACAAACTATGTTGATTGTGCTGATAAATTTTCGCTTGGCGGAATTTATTTCATCGTAGATGTTTTTGGTGAGATTTAAATATAACCCATTGAAATTTTGTTAAATGAATTCTTGAAAGGTCTATATCGTAATTTCACAAGTAGCTCAACAAGTCTCGCGAAGCGTACGCATCTGTCTTCGGTAATTAAACGAGAGTAAGGAGGATCGCATGGTCGATGGCCTTGCATCCTTGCATACTTCTCGGATCAGGTTCGATCGTTAGCTGCTTCAATCGACTTTCCCAGATCGAGGTACTCTGTCCTACACGCGACACTTAATTTATGGGAAGAGTTGTGTACTCCTACTTGACCTTGAATTACCGCGACAAGCACCGCCAACAAAAAATGAAAGCCCTATGCATTCAATATTCACTAACACCGATTTATTTTTTTTTTCAACCATACATCTACTCTACTCTACATCATCCTCCCAACTCTCATACAAGTCATCCATTTTTTCATTGTCACTTGATGCAAATTGCATACTACTCGAAAACTGTTCTCGTTGAAAATTGCACTCTCTATATTGGAATATCGCGAAATTATGGGTTGATCAAGTTTATGATCTCACGTTAATGTTATAAATTTTGCTACTTTGTAAGTTGATATGATAATCATGGAGGAAGCTTCCAGACCGTTTAGATTTTGTATTTTCTTGTAGAATGAGAAATGATAGCGCATTAACGTATTCGTACCAATATTTTCTTAATTCAATGCTAATTTTTTTCTCGTACAGAGAATGAAATGAAGTATATGGAAAAAAATCCATTTTTTCTTTTTCCATTTTAGACTAAAAACTGAAAAGTTGTCTTTTTGTGAAATACTACTGTAGTAATTTCTCCCTGTGACTCACAGGAAAGGAGATATATTCCAAAAACAGAGCATTTCAGTTTTTAGTCAAAAATGCGAAAAAGAAAACTACAATTTTTGAAACCTCCCAAAACCCAAAATAATTAGACTAGAAGACTTTCTTTTAGATTTACGCAGATTTCCATATGCCTTATTTCATCTTTTGGTGTCATGAACGTACGCGGTCTGTCCCGCATGTATCAGACCTAGTGGCATACCAGGAGTAAGAGTGAATTCTGGTCAATGGCGATGATATCCCCTTCAAAATACTCCCCTTTGAAAACCACAACCCTCTTCCAGCCATCCTCCCACTTTTGGAAGGAATCCTTAAAGTCACATTTTGGAATAGCTAACCTTCCACTACGTCTTGAAATTATCTTCCTTTTAGATTTAGAGAATACAGTAAAGTCTCCAACATTTCAGTTTCCTTGAAACGTAGGGATTCGTTATTTTCAATGCTGGAGGGGGCCCGCCATTACCGCGAGTGGGCAGTTTATTTTTATCGACGACGCTCATTGGCTGCCCCGTTCTTGTATGGATGCACCGCCGGTCGCTACTTTTTCAGCCGAAAAGCGCGGGTGATTTGAAATCAATAATAAATACTATCAATAATAATACAATTTTTAATTTTTCATTATTTTTTGTGCGATCAAAATTTGAATTTTCGATTTTTCGGAAGAATTCAAAAAGTTGTTATGATAATATTGTAGGGCTCTCAAAAAGAAACGTTTTTCTCCTCTTAACTTTTTTTCATATCATGCGTTGTTCGGCTTCAAATATTAATTTTTGTTTGTTTTTTGGGATTTTGAAAGTGTTATAACTCTGATAATTTTCTTTTTATCAAAAAATTTCACGAGGATAAATTGTTTGTCTCTTGGAGTACTACTAACAACCGCACATAGAATTTTCAAATTTTGAAAAAAAGTAGTCTCAAGAATTTTCAAAATGTGCTCACTTATTGAATTTTGATCCAAAATAGCTGGTTAACGACCTCGTTCTTTCTTTTTAGGCCTTCAAAAAGTGTGCAAAAGCACAATCTAATCTGATGAATCTTTCCAAAGTTATCGTGCCTACACGATACTACAGACTACATACAGACAGACGGACAGACAGACACCTTCGTAAAAACCGTTTTTTCTGAATCAGGGGGGCTCGAAACGTCGACATTTGATTGACTCCGCGAAAGTCATTTTTCATTGAGATGAGAATGTAAAAAAGGCAACACATCAAAAGTCTCACACATAAATAGACTTAAGATCGCCCATATTAATATTCAAGAACAAATAAAAAATAAGGAAAACAAACAAAACGTATAAGCAACAAAATCTTAAACATTTTTTTTCTCAAATAAAATTACAGATTTAATTTCAACAATATAAATACAACATCAGCAAAGAATAAAAAAATTACCATATTATAATAGAACGACAAGTAAACATAAGCAAAGAAATAATATTTTCTTCACATAAAAAAGTTCCACTAATTAATCACTCAACGTAAGACGAAGGAAAGAAGTTCTATCCCTTTCAACACATAGTTTCGTTAATACTAATCCATGTCTGCATTTCTTTTCTAGGATCCAGCCATCGAGAACCGACATGTCTTGGCATTCAATAATAAATATCCAACCCTTACTAAAATATTTCAAAAATATTTCAAATTAGAAGTTTCTTAATGACAAGTTATTTTGGAATAGTTCCATATTATAATAAAAAAAGTCCTTAACTAAAATCCTTTTCTTTTATGTAGTCTCTATACTAACAATATGCAGAAAACTACTGAAACCATACAGAAAGTAACCTTCTCTCAAAATATTAATCACACTCCTTGACATTAGATGTTATTCTTACAATACATATTCAATATTTTCTTTGTACGAGTAAAAGAACAAACCTCGTTATAAATTAAACACAATCGAAATTTTGAAAGTAAAAGAAACAGACTAGAAATAATTTTAACAATGTGTTGCGAATGTAGAACACTCAATCTCCTGCGAGTATGTGCCTGGATTGCATAAAAGAATATGTAGACCAAAATTTGCGTGTTGTGCTTGAGTATGAAATAGAAGTACGAAATAATTATCAACGCCCAATCAATCGCGATCTTCATCACGTTATACGACGATACGAAGATGCCGATTTCTAAATAAATTTTCCACCCTTGAAAAATAGCAAGAATTTTTTTTTGTAAACAAAAAGAAAATTAAAAAAATGGTAAAGATAATATTTTCATACTTCTAAAATAAAACAAAATTATTATTTACTAACCGTACCTTCTAATAATATTTATTATCACTATTACTCGGCTTAAATTTCTCTCGAATTGCGAATACAATCTTTTGTTTTAAATATATAACTTCAATATGAAACACGTCCACAATATCACATAAACAATCCATTGTATTATTCATCTCGTGCATGTAAAACCTTGCAGGATCTATTTCACTTACGATTTTTCAAAAAATTATATAAAGCAACATAATCCCAAAATTGTCAAAGATAAACGATGTAACAAAACAACGGCGCACTTATGAGAAGACACTCAAATTAGTACCTTGTACCACAACGTAGATAGTATAAAAGAGAAATTTAGAGTTCCGCATTAAATAAGGTTCATATCTATCAAGAGTAAAAAAAACCACACAAAGTACAAAATACAATTACAAAATAGGTTTAAAATTAGGTTAGAACAATTATAAGAACAATAATAGATTTAATACTTTCACGATGATTCATTATGATAAATTTAAATTAAAAATTTTAAGCCGTTTCGGGTTTCAATCGTGTGCAAAACTACGAAACTTGCCGACGTTTCGCCTATGATTTGCTAGAGCGCCCCATGGTGGGAACTGCTCGAACTTGACTGGCCAATCAAGTCTTTTTTTAAAAACCCGGAAGGACGGAAAGCCAAATCGGATTGGTATTATATCCATTATCCTTATTGATGTTATTAGGGTGTTTCAAGATTTCGATTGCTATGTTTTCTTGGAAAAATATTGTACGTTTTTGCGATGATAGTTGTTTACTCTCATGTAGGTGGTTTAAATATGGTTTCGATGTTGTATTTGTTGAGAATTCTTCCTATTAGCTCTGTGATACCTTGAATGTAGGGTAGGATGGTGGTCGTTTTTCTCTCTCTCTTTCTTTATTGGGTTGTGTTGACTTGTTTTTTTGCTTGTATTTTCTTATTGCTTTCTCAATTTGTTTGTTTGTGTAATCGTTTTGTATTAGGATTTGATTAACCTTTTGTAATTCCTTTTGTAAGTTATCTTTATCTGTTATGGAGACAGCTCTATATATAAGGGAATTGATGACCGATTGCTTTTTAGATGGGTGGTGGTGGGAGGAGGCATGTAGATATCTGTTTGTATGGGTGGGTTTTCTGTAAACTTCATGTCCTAATGGAACTTCATATTCTCGACAATTGTTTCTGTTGCGCACTCGAGGCCTGACATCGTTCTTCTTGACTTCGAGAAACGAACCATGTTCTTTATCGAATTTTCAGCACCAGCTGACAGAAACATCATAGCCAAGGTGAATGAAAAGAAAGAGAGGTATGAAGACCTTATAAGTGAGTTGCGACGGTTATACCCGGAATATTCTGTTAAGCTGATCGTCCTGATCATCGGCGCTCCTGGAGGTACACGAGACTTTTGCCGGATCATCGTATTGAATTCGTCGCAGACTGGCCACCTATCTCACGGTCGTGATACGTGGTTACAGCTGTAATTTTTCCCCGATTTCTCTGGGAGCGGGTGCAATTTTTAAGATCAGCACCTGACCACGGCGAAATCCTGCTGTTGTCCTTATAACAAACTTCTAACTATACATATTATTTTCATTTTGATATTTTGTTACGAAAACTTTGGTATCACACAGTGTTCCTTAGGCATCGATAGGCTGAATTAAAGT
Organism: Andricus grossulariae; assembly: GCA_011634705.1. Lineage (NCBI taxonomy): Eukaryota > Metazoa > Arthropoda > Insecta > Hymenoptera > Cynipidae > Andricus > Andricus grossulariae. The sequence continues at coordinate 70,563,625 of JAABKJ010075445.1, read as the reverse complement.
GGATTCCAAAACTGTTTGGTTGGGTGATTAGATAAGTATTTATAATATTTTGTCAAAAGAATGTTTCTTGATTTAAATAGAGTTTCTTCTTAAATTTAATGCTGATGGAAGAACGGAATATTATTGGAAACACGCTCATTAAAGTCATGGCCGATGGTGGCCAAGGCTCTTTTTAAATATCGATGTGCATATTTCCCGACGACTATTTATATTAATTATATAATGGCAATCGTGTTGATTCAAATATACGAGAAGGCTTTGATGTACTAACTAGGAAAAGAATATTATATTCTGAGAGCGGAAATTTGTGCAACAAAGTAAGTTTAATAGTGTGCTCAGATTTACAATGTTGGGCATTGTGCCACAAGTAAGGCAAAGTAATGAAAACACTGAGCTTTCATTTAATCTGATTGATCTTAACAATATTCCGTTCAAATTTGTGTCAGATTTCAAACTTTTACTTAAGTCAAATTGTCAACAAACTGTCACATCAGCGCACCTCTATTCCTGTTTTGTTACACTAGAAGATCTGAGAAATCCTATTGAATAATATAATAATGTTGTAAGTAATGCATCTCATAGTAGACATGTGAGAGTAATGACCAAGATCTGCCATTAAAAACGTACGAAGACGTGAAATGAGATAACAAGATATTATTTGGACAGGAAAAAATAAGAAGTGTGCTAAGTCGTGTCACAGTTCAATAAATCTTCCGCTTTTCATTAAAGATTATGACGTTTATGTTCTTCAATAATGCGTCATTCCTGAATTGCGCATTTAAGCAGGATTTGTGAATCATTTATTCTGGGAAGGTAAAATTCCCCTTGTGAGTAGAGAAAAGGAATTAATGTGGCCCGGAAAGTTGAAAATTAGCCTGGAAAACTATCATGGAGAGATTTTTTATGGAAAAGCAGGTCGAAAACTTCTGAAGCAATCGTATAGTAAACGTATAGCTACAGATAAAGATATTGGAATTCTACGTTCGCTACCTTTTTAAATGCTTTCAGGGCCATGGACAAAGTAGATAACTGATCTTTTTCTTCCGAAAAAGTTCATGAAGACATAGATTCTCATTTGATTGAATCACGTAATGCTTTCAAAAGCCTGCAATATTCGGAGACATTGAAAATTTATGTCTTTCTAACACACTTAAAGGATTCTCTACGATTTTTAGACAAAAACGGACTAGGATCATGGCCAGAGCAAGCAGAAAAGTCAATTTACCGTGAGTTTTTGAAATTCTGGGAGCGATATAAAATAGACTTTCTTGAAGACCCTTCACATGCAGTCAGACTCAAGCATGCAATGGTAGAACTCTTATCACAGCACATCTAGATAAAGGTATCAAGGATATCAAATAAAAAACCACTTGAAAAAATTAAAAATAGGAAAAAAAAACATTTAATTTAAAGGTGATAAATAAAACAATGGGGCCATTCTACCACTACATCCATGTCGTTGGTCCTATGTCAAGCGGGAAATGGTTTCTTAGTGAAAATTCAATGTCACATATTCATTCCCATGTAGACAGAGTATATTGTATATGTATACATATAATTATCATAAAGTGCAAAGTATACTATGATATACTCGCAGTATGTCTCACAAAATGTAATCTTGAAATATTTTAAAAAGGGGATCAGCTACAATTTTATGTAAGTGGTTTCGGCAACTATAAATAGTTATCTAAAAACCTATCAGAACAGTTTTTGGATCCATTTTAATCGAACCTATCGATGCTCGAGACGCACTGTGATCATGAGACGCTGGTTTCTTACTACAACAGAATTTTTGTAGTTGGGGTTGCTAGTACAGTCGGTCCTTGATTTAGCGAGTGTTTCGGGGCTGAACTTGACGTTAAATCCAGAGACTCAGAACCATTTTGTCTCTCTCCTGTTTCTCTCTATGTTTTGTCACGCTTGAGTGTACACTGCACATCCCCCTGCCCAACACCTCTCACGTATTCGCGAAAGGTCAAAATCCAGAAGAGCTAAATTAAGACTTCACTTTACAACTAGTTCTTCGCGTATATTGACGATGTTTAAATACGATTTACCATTCTTATTTTTAATTATTGCGTTTCCTAAATATATATAATTAAAAACCAAACGTTAACAACCACCGCAGGGTCCCACTGGGAGCAACTGTCATCTAAAAAAATGACACCGGCTCCCAGCAGGACCGCGGCAAATCCCACTCATGGCCACGTCTCACAACCGTGAGATAGGTGGTCACAGGACACGACGAAATCACAACGACAGGTCAGCGAAACTTAAACGTCGACATTTGATTGAATCCGCGAAAGTCATTTTTCACATAAAAGCAATACCTTCTCATTGAGATGAGAATGTAAAAAGTTATTAATTTTGTCGTAAAAAATGTAATTTTGTGCTATGTTATAGCTTCTACAATATTTTTTTCATATTTATGAAAATTTTTTAACTAAATACCCCACAGCATTCTTTGAAGTAACTATCCAAGAGTGTGTAAAAAATTCAGCTACTCAAAATAATAAATTGGCTCTTTAACAATTATGTGTGTTAACAATAATTAAGTTTTACCTCACTCTAAATGAAAATTGGACAAGATGTGAAACATTTTTGAAACAACCCGGACTTTCTAACTCTATTCTAAAAGGAAATTGCTAAAAATAATAATAAATTTGTTTGAACAATTTATTTGAACATCTAAAAATCAATATGAAGTAGTATTTCACGTATTAGAAACAATTTTTATTTTAAAAACCGCCAAAAATCGTGATTAGCACCAAAAACTCACTAAACCCATTTTTTCACTTGTAGAGTTTTTTTGGGACAGTGTGAAACAGACTTATGGTTTTTTAAATTTAATAGTAATATTTCCTTAGTATTCTATAGCTTATTGTGAAGAGAAATGTTGAGTTTCAACTCGATTCACCTGACATTGACGATTCTGAATCAAATTTCCGGGCGATATGCATGAAAATTCGAGAAAGAAAAAATTTGTGGACCACCCTAACCTAGACTGTACATCAAACCGCCTTGACTTCCTTAGATTTTTAAAAAATTTTAATAAAAATTACTCCTTTTTTATGAGAAAAATGAAGCTAAAAGTCAAATCGAATCTTCGAAATTCGATTTATTCGAATATTTGAATAAGCCTGGAGTGTGATACTTCCATCTGGCTTTCGGTTCGAAGGCGGTGTATTTGCATCCCTCATTGGCGAACGAGTTCAGCGTAATCCTTGAACGAGATCGTATACCATGGAGTAGCAATACCGAAAAGAATAAGAGGACGACGAGGAAGAGGTGAAGAAGGATGGTAAATGGGAACAGGGTGAAAAAGGAAAAAAACAAAAAGAAGACTCCCATAGCATGGACCAAGAAGCTGGATGACTCACCTTTGCCGCAAAATACAAGAACCTGGCCGACATTATGCTCTGCTTTCGAGGATAGTTTACGTTCGCAAATCTCCTCTATCCTCTTTTCTTCTCCCTCCTCATGGTTAGATAAAATTCACATTTTCTAAATTATACTCAACTTTCAAAAAATTATAACAAGCCAAATCTGAATAATTAAGATAATATTATATATAATTTAAGTTTTTCCTCTACCACTTGAAGACCTGACACCTTCACCGAAAGTTCGCACCTGAGAAGTTTTACTCAGAAAATGTGCTGTGCATATTATTATACCATTAAGCCATTTCCCTTTCGGGATAAACATGACACACTCGGTGAGGAAGGGAGTAATGTGGGGAGGGGTATAGATTTTTAGATTGATCTAGAATTCCGGTGTTATTTATTTAAATAACACGTTCGTTCCGCAGTACTGCTTCGACTCAGGTTGCTGATCAGTCTCTCTAGCGATCAGCCCATGTGAATAGCCTCACAAAGTCATCATGTGAAGTTCCCCACTCGGGCCCATTAGTACCCAAGGTCTTTTGTTCCCGGCGTCATTCACTCTACTGACGCCACACTTTTCTGTCCTGGCATACCTCTCTAGCTTCCTTCACGTTCATGAACTTTTTCATGCAAGGTCTTGTGTTCCTACGGCTTCTTATGTCTCTTCGAATTAGGGTTACATTTACACATTCTAACCATTTTTTCCGCGGTCTGCCTCTGGGCACACTGCCATTTACTTTACCTTGATACACTTGTTTCGTTAGTGGTTCATCTTTCATTCTTTTAACATGCCCAAACCATCTTAATGAGATTCTTTCACATCATAATTGATTAATTATGTAAAGCTTTATTAACATTTATTATATTTGCTTGCAAATTTAAAAAAACTTTTAATACGGTTAATATAAATCTTAAAAACTTACAAATTTCAGTAAATAATATATACTGTGAATCAGTGAGATTTCACTGTTCATCAGTTAAAATCCTTACTTATATTCAGTGACCCATTTCTCACTGATTAAAATTTAGGGAGTAGAATATTTAGAAAAATGATAGGACTTCAGAAAGTTTTAATAAAAATTAATTTAAATATATTTACCACTAAAATATGATTAAGCTGCTTTAGTTTAATAATATTCCTTGCGAAGTGTAATCAAATATAAGAATATTTTCTCATCACGGAAAAAAGTGGATAGTCAGATTCACTTTCATGCATTGTTAACTCAAAGTTGACTTATTTGCATTGTACATGAAACAATTTTAATAGTTTTTGATACTGTATGAGGTAGTGATTTCAAAATATACAAAACCTAAACACAGTATTATCTACTTTAAACTGTAAAAAAAAAAGATTACTATAGAACAAGCTGCTTCAGTAACTTCTATTACTTTCGAAAGTGGGTTTTGTTCCTGGTTCTATATGGTGTTCCATTAGGTAATTGTAAATTTTCTAATTGGGTCTTATTAGGATCTAATGTGTCTGTATTCAGCACTCGTACCGTATTAGCTATTGGTTTCTAAGTGGAACCTAAGTGGAACCCAATCAGATTTGAATCCAACGTCTGTGCGGTTTCGTATTTGGCAATTTTGAACTTTCTAATTGGATCTTACTAGGATCTGATGTGGTTTGTATTCGGCTAGTAAAAATGCCTATTAGAAGCCAAATAGAAACCTAAAAGTAATCCACTTGTAGTCCGAAGTAATTCATTTTAACGCGGAGTTATTGAAGTAATTCAGTTTAATCCCAGTATTCCTGGGTAATCCACTTATAAGCCGAAGTAATCCACTTATAAGCGGAAGTACTCCATTTGTAATCTGAAGTATTACACTTGTAATCTTCGGTAATCCACTTCTAACTTCATGTAATCTGCCTGTAATACGATGAAATACACTTTTAATCCGAAGTAATCCAGTTTAATGCGGAGTAATTCTAGTAATGCGGAGTAATCCTAGTATCCTTGGGTAATCCACTTATAATCCAAAGTAATCCACTTGTAGTCCGAAGTAATTCATTTTAACGCGGAGTTATTGAAGTAATTCAGTTTAATCCCAGTATTTCTGGGTAATCCACTTATAAGCCGAAGTAATCCACTTATAAGCGGAAGTAATCCAGTTGTAATCTGAAGTATAACACTTGTAATCCGTGGTAATCCACTTCCAATTTGAAGTAATCTGCCTGTAATACGATGAAATCTACTTTTAATACGAAGTTATCTATTTTAACGCGGAGTAATTCAAGTAATTCGGAGTAATCCCAGTATTCTTGGGTAATCCACTTATAAACCGAAGTAATCCACTTGTAATCCAGAGTAATTCAATTATTAAATTTTTTGTTAAAATTGATCTTTTTTAGCTGAAAAATTTAATGCGGAGTACTCCTAGTCTCCTAGTACTCCTAGACATTCGTCTTTTTCGGTAGAAAATTAATCTTCTTCGTTGAAAATTCATGGTTTTGGTTGAAAATTCAACTATTTGGTGAAAGATGATTCTACTTACTGAAACTTCATCTATTTCAATTTTGGCAAGAATTTGTCTCTCTTAGTTAAAAATTCATCTAGTTTGGTAGAAAATGTTTATTCTTGCTTGAAAATTTATTTGTTATGTTACCAATTCAGCCTTTATAAGATGAAAATTCAACTATTTCTTTAAAAATTCATACACCTTGTCAAAAATTTCTCTTTTTTGTAAAAAATTATTCTTCTTGCTTGAAAACTCTTTTTTTGTTTTGTTTAAAAATTCGATTTACTTTGGTTGAAAATTCGCTTTTATTTGCCGAAACTTGATTTTTTAAACTGGGAATTCAACTGATCCATTTTAGTTCAAAATTTATATGTTTCAGTTAAAAATTCATGTTTCTTGTTCGAAATGTAACTGTTTTGTTAAAAATCCGTTTTCCTTAATCTGAAAATTAAAGTATTCCATTTTAGACGAAAATTTTAATCTTTTTGTCGAAAATTCAACAATTTTGTTAAAAAGTGCTTTTTTGTTTGAAGATTTATCATTTCAGTTGAAAATTTATTTTCTTGGTTGGAAATGTAACTACATTGTTAAGAAAGCATAATTTTTTGCCATTTGAAGATTTATCCTTTTAGATGAATGTTCATCTCTTTCGTTGAAAATTTAACTATTTTGTTTAAAATCCATTTTTCGCAAAATCGAATGCCTTTAAATAATGAGAATAATTAATATTAATTTAAATTTTTTGTTTAAACTATGAAATAATAAGATTATTCTCATCTAAAATTATCTTTCTATTAATGCTTTCACACCAATATTAAATTGTTTGTCATGTCTATTGGTATGCTCTTGTGTCTAAGTAGTTTAAAAAACTGCCTATGACTAGATAAATTGTTTTTAATTTTGATTTATGGCGAACCATTATTAATAAATACCATTATAGTGTTAAAACAACGTTTTTAGTACAAAATAGTTATTGTCTACAACAATCTGATATACTGGATTATTTGTTTAACTAAATTGTTTATAAGATTCAGGTGAAACGTTGAATGGAATTTTTGTTTAAATCAATCTTCATTAATTTTGATTCACAACGAGTTTATTTAAGTAATCTGTTAAGGAATTAAAAAAAGGAATAAAGAAAAAGTAAAAACCAGATCCGTTTCACTGTGCGACAGGAAGCTGACTGAAACTCGACGTATACACGCTTTGACATTTTTAGTCATATCTCGGGGACCCGTAAAGATTTTTCAACGTTTTTTGATGAAAATTAAAGATAAGATTTCAGATATCTTTTTCCGTTATTTTTGGGGGTTTGTCATAACTTTCCTAGATCATGACACGAATTGATGGTAAGTCACAAAATTCGAGAATTTCTTCAGTTAAAAAAAAACTTCTCAAGTGATATCTCCTCTTCGAAACGTCAAAATGATCCCTTTTATGGATCATTTGTCGTGGAATTTCATAAGCTTTTAAACAGTTGTTGAAAAAACTTTCTAGCTTCATTTCCGACTGAGTTATCGTCTTTAAAAGTCATCAGTGATTTTTGGTATAATGTTGGAAACTAGCATTTCTATAACCCCCGAATTTTTTTCTCAAAACATTCTAAAAATTTAAAAGTTAGAGAAAAACGGTTTTACAAACCATTGCTAAGAGATTCTCTTCAAAATAGAAAAAAAAATGATTTTTAAAATAAAAAAAAAAGGTGTAAAAAAAGGTAATACCAGATCCGTTTCACTGTGCTACAGGAAGCTGACTGAATCTCGACGTAAACGTGCTTTAGACATTTTTAGTCATATCTCGGGAACCTGTGAAAATTTTTTGAGTTTTTTTGGCTAAAATTGAAGGTGAGATTTCAAATATTTTGTCGCTATAATTTAAGCGTATTGTTATAATTTTCCTAGATAATGACACGAATTGAAGATAAGTTACAAAATTCGAAAATTTCTTCAGTTAAAAAAAAACTCCTCACGTGATATTTCCTCTTTGAAAAGTCAGAAAATTTTTTAGATGACAGTTGCTCCCAGTGGGACCCTGCGGTGGTTGTTAACCTTTAGTTTTTAATTATATATATAAACACAAAGTCACTCAATAAAGAGATTTCAAAAATTCAAAACAATAATACAATTTTTGAATTATATCGAAAACTATCAGAGGTACATGAAAACTAAGCAAATATTAAGGTGTTTTGATGACAGGATTGTTTTTTGACAAACTCGAACTAACCCAATGGAAAGATTAAAAAATTCAGAAACATATTAAAATTTTTTATACATATTGAAAACGGTAAGAGATACTTGAAAACTGACCAAATTTTCATGGGTTCATGAAGGTCCTCAACCACCCCAAACTAACAGTAAAGTAGAGTAGTCATACGTGAAAACTGAACAAATTTTCAGGGTATTCCTGACCAGAATGGTCCTTGGGCGCCCAGAATTAGACAAGTAGATCTGAAAACGGTAAGATAGGTTAAGACTGAAAATCTTTCGGGGGTCTATAAAGGGTGATGGTCCTCGGCCACCGTGAATGAAGCCAGTAAAAGTCTTTTCAAAATTATATAAAAAAAACGTTGAATTATCTCGCAACCAGTGAGATACGTGAAACTGACCAAATTTGCAGGGTTTTATACAAGGGCTGGTCCTCGGCCACCACAAATTAGCCCAATAAAAAGATTTTTGAAAAACAAATATGAAAATTTTGAATTATCTTGAAAAGGATGAGACATATGCGAAAACTTGAGAAATTAATAATAAATAAAAAATAGTATTATTATTGACGAAATCTGCTACATTTTTAGATTTTCGGAAAACGTTAAAAAATAGATGAAAACTATCAAAATTTTAGAGATTTTTTAGAAGGGTATAGATTCATTCGGACTGAAAATTATTGAATGGCGAGTCGGATTGATTTGGATTGAGTAGGATTGAAATGTTTGTACGTGCAAGAATTGACAAGGATTGAAAAGACATTTTGGATGAGCCACGGATTCATTAGATTGAGCGCATGAATTTAAAAGAATTAAAAGGTGTGTCAGGATTCAAGTTTATGTTGACGCAGGGTTTAAAAGAAAATGAATTTTCGGCTCGGATTGGTTCCCGATTCACTTGAATTGAGCGCACGGACTTGCGATCATTAAAATGATTAAAACTGGCTTGAGATATGGGATGTGTCTTGAATTCATTCGGATTGAGCAGCGGTCTGAAAAGGAGTGAAAATTTGTTTCCGATTGGTGTGTTATTCATTCGAATTGGTTTTGGATTCACATTTATCCATTCGGACTGGTGTCAGATTTACTCGGATTCATTCTGGTTAAATTCAAGAAGTACCACGTATTCAGAAGGATTGGAGGCACGGATTGAAAAATTGATTCGGTATGGGTTTGGATCGAAGTTGGTGCTGATACATCAATGGAGAAGGGTTGATAAGTGAGCCTCGAATCCATTCGGATTGAATTTGGGGTTGAGACATGTATTGAGATTGGGTTTTAATTTGGGGTTGAAAGACGGATTGAGAAGGGTTGAAGAGGATTGAAAAGTTGCTTCGAATTGTTTCGAATTGGTTCGAACTGCAACATAAATTTCAAAGATAATAACAAAATATTTCAAATAATGAAAACACGCGCGCTCCGGCGCGAGATCATCGGTCTCGTATTATAAAATGTGAGTAACTTCGTACGATTGCTCACGTATTTTATATCAGGTTATTTCGTGCTAGGTTGGAAATATTATTTTTCGAGATTTATTTTCATTATTCATATTTATGAAGCTTTAATTTGTATTGACATACATACAGTGATTACAAATTTTTAAAAATTTGTACTAATTTGTCACTTCTTTTTCAGCCATAAAAGTGTTTATCTTTCTGAATATTGATTTTGCACGTTTTAGTAAAATTTATTTGAAAATATTAATGTTTTCATAATTTTAATATCTTTGTGTAGGAAAAAGGTTTCTTCTTCTTCAAATATGTGTCTGGAGTTCAGAAAACTCTGTTAAACATGACTGATCTCTTATATCAATGGATCAGTCTATCAAAAGATATTAAAAACTGAAGAGACTTTTTTAACCTAAATAAATTCTATACTAAATAAATACCAAAATTAGCTAAATATACCTTTAAGCTCGGTAAAATAATTTTTGTCTTATCACTTACTTCGCATGCAAATAAATATTTACATTAAATTTTTATTGCAAAACTAATTGATATTGCTCCGTCATAAAATAAAGTAAATCTTATGTTATTTTCAAACAATGTTAGTGTTGATAACTATTTATATATAAAAAAAATTATAAATAATATTGCTCCTCACAAAATTACATGAAAAATTAGTTTTTTGATTGAAAAAATAATAAATAATTAAAGTGTCCCATCTCACCTCCGTACCTGTTCCATTCCGCCCCGGTATCCCCTAACAATACTTTTTGATCCGGTCGCATATCGATAAATATTGATATTTATCGATACTTTTCCCTTCCCTAATGGCAGCATAGACGCCAAAGCGCGAAAGCAATCATATTACCTCAAATTAAATTAAACGAAAGTAAACAATTAATTAATTATTTAATAAATTTGTGGTCCATATGTTACGCATTTGGACTTTGACCTATATTATTGTCCCACATCTACTTTGCCTTTCCATTTTAGGTAAGCCCACACACTAATGCTAGAGTATAAGTAGGACCGGGCGTGTGGCCCTTCGTCAGTTCCAATCTAACTCTACGACTGTAAGCTTGTATCTAATATTAAAGTAATAAAGAAATACCGAATTGTCTAATAAACAATTCGATGTCGTCTCAAGAACAGGAGTCCACGTGTGAGGCACGTATCAGGGCGGCTAATCAACGGTATGCTACCCCTAATTCGGGAAATATTATTAATCCCGATGTTTTAGTAGGATACACCCCTGCTACGGCGGACAGGGCTGATCATTGGCGCGGACAGGACGCGGTAACCGTCTCACGGACATGAGGGGCGATACCAAAAACGGTGGGGCCCGGACGAGCGGTAGAGTCAGAGGGGAATAGCCCCAAAAATTGTGATCAGACTGAATATAATAACCCACACGTAAGAATGGAGACAAGGCAGGTGGACCAGCCATTGAAGGAGTCGGGCGTACCGCGGACCAGACCGGAACAATTTTCAGGCTATTGTTGGGCCAATAGGCCATTAGTTTCGGGTTTTTCGAACACACCTATCTGCCAAGGATGTGTGACGAACCCTCCTATTTCAAATAGCACCCCTATTTACGGCGCAATAGCGGCAACAGGGGGTGTTATCCAAATCAATCATTTCAGCAGTTCGCTCAAAGTACGCCGCATGGGTCGTATGGCCCGGGCCAACAGGAATCGGACGGGACAGGTCGTGAAGTAGTTAGTTGGAAAACCACAGAGAACCGTACCCCTCTTCAAAGGCGGAATAAAACCTTGGATTCTATAGTAAAGAATTGAGGCATCAAATATCCTGGCGATCAACACATCAGCGTCGAGAGCTTTTTGGCTAAAGTCCAGAATGGAAAGGAGGTGTGTTACCTCACTGACGAGGAAATGTTGACGGCAATGCCATTCATGTTGGATGACCTGCCGGCCGAATAGTTCAGCATGAACCGATGGGCGTGGCCTAATTGGGAAGGATTTAAAGCTGCCTTTCGTGCCCAGTTTGGTAATATTAATTACCAATGGAAACTGGATGAACAGGTGGCTAAGAGATACCAAGGACAGGATGAATTGACATCCAATTATCTCATCTGTATCCAAGGATTATACCGAAGGTTCTCCAGGCCCGTGACGTTGCAAGAGCAGATGGATAGGGCGTACACTAATCTGCGTTCTGATATAAAGCGGTTGGTTAGGCGCCACGAATTTTTTTACTACAATGGATTGGCGTTCTTGGCAGCTGACGCAGAAAGGACCCTAAGCATCATGGAGGAGGAGAGGCACCCTACTAAGAAGGAAGACTCATTTTTCCTGGAGTTTGCCTACACTCCAGTGCAGAAAAGTTCGGGCGGAAGTGCTGTGAAAGAGGTCAGCTCCGATTCAACGATAGAAAAACTAGCAAAATTTCTTCTTGAACTAGTAACGGCCCAAGATAGTAAGAGCTCGGCCGATACTAAAGATAAATTCAAGTCAAAAGGGCTAAATCAACGGAAGAAGCCACCCGCAAATAGGAATACAAAGGCGGATGAGCCTAGAGATTCCTCTAAATCAAAAGGATCACCTAGAGTTGGATCTCCTGATAGCAATCGGAAGTCCAAGGTACAACCTAAGCAGAAACCACCCTGTTTCAACTTCAAAGTTGACGACCATCATTGGTGGAGGTGTCTAGCTAAGTGGCATAAGTTCTGTCACAACTGCGGCAAGGTAGATCAAGTCAAGAGCAGTTGTGACTCGGCCTATTGCCAGGTAAACCAGGAAGGGAGACCATACTACGGGTCGATGCTACTCCCTTCTTTCCTAAGCCGACCCAAGCTTTGGCAGATCAACCGGACATAACTCTTCCTGAAAATTCGACAAACATCAACTCATTTAATTCGACATCAGCTGTGAGCAACATAGCTGATTCAGCAACCAATCAACGTCAGCTCAGCTCAGAAAACCATGCACCGGTGCGTGATTCCTCCGACGTGGTCCTAAAGGAGCTGAATCACGTCAGAATAAGCACCTCAGGAGTTGAGAAAAACTCTCTACAATTCAACCTAAGTCTACGGATCAAGGATGATCATAATCAACGCTTTCAGGATTCGAAAGAATCTACAATTAATAAATATCAGATCGTGAAAGATCTGGAAGGAGGTATTCGAGATTCAGGTGCACCGTTCAACCCTAAGCTCAGCAAAGATAAAGCTGCACGACATGGGAGTTAACGGACTGAAGATCATTGAAGCGGGAAATAATAAATTAAACATCACCAAAAGGGGAGCGGTTATGATGGCGAATGGTACCTTAGAGTCCGTCATGGGCGAAGCTTCAATCCCCATCAGCTTGGGAGGTGTAACCCGCGAGATGGCAGTTCGGATAATACCAGGCCTTACTGATCTGTGTGTTTTAGGCATGGACTTTGCGGAGGAATTTGGGCTTATAATTCACGCGAAAGATAGAGCAATTTGGATGACTGACGAGCCACTCATAAAATTTTTTTTCGGGGTAGTGGATGAAGGCGAGCTTGAGAGTTGCAAAGGAATTGCCACCTTGTCAGAAGAGGAACGGGAAGAGCTCAACTCATTTTTAAAAAGGGTGCTTCCTTCTCCTCCGGATAAATTACCTGCGGCTAAGTTCGTCGAGCATATGATCGACACCCAGGGAAGTTCTCCGATTAGACAAAGGAATTACCGCATGTCACCAAAAGTTCATGAGGCGTTATTGGCAGAAGCCCAAAAACTGATTGATAACGACATAATAGAGCCCTCGTCAAGCGAATGGTGTAATCCAGTCGTGATAGCTCGAAAATCAGATGGAGGTTATCGGATGTGCATTGACTTTAGAAAAGTCAATGAAGTCAGTAAGAAAGATGCATATCCGTTACCCTTCATGACTGAAATACTGGATAAATTGAGTTCAGCTCGATATATTTCGCATCGATACAAGAACGGGGCAGCCAATGAGCGTCGTCGATAAAAATAAACTGCCCACTCGCGGTAAGGGTGGGGCCTCCTCCAGCATTGAAAATAAAGAATCCCTACGCTTCAAGGACACTGAAATGTTGGAGACTTTACTGTATATTACAAAATAGGTTTAGTTTTTAAATTTCTCAAAATTGTGAAACTTATAAATCAAGATCTTAATAGTTAAAGAATTTTGTATTTATGACCACGTTCAGAAGTTTCAAAATTGAATATACTTGTAGTTCAAAACTTAAAGAATTAGATGATTTATCAAATCAATAATGTTTGAAATTCATTAACTGTTATTTCTTTAAATTGAAAACACCAAATTTTTATATTATTTCGGATTGAAAACTTATAAATGAGACCAGGTTCTAATACGCTCAATCTTGTACAATTTCAAATCGAAAGTCTTAGTAGTTAATCGAACAATTTTGATTACTTTTTTTTTAATCTGTCGAATTCTGATGGTCCTAAATGTAGTATTTTACTATTTCAAATTTAAAATGGTTCCTGATTATATTAGGTTTGGAGATGTTTTCCTCTGCCCTAGCCAAACGTCCATAGTAAAGAAAAGTTTTCACATGTCTATACCCGGTGAAAAATGGAGTCCTAGCATATCGAGTAGTACGGCTGGGAAATAAGACTGTAGTTAATACCAGAAACGCGGGTAAAGCTACTGAGAATAGGCCTCTGTTTCTGTTTAATAATAATAATATTTGTTTTGGAGATTATTTTTTGAATGTGAGCCAGTATACGTCAGAATTATCAGGATCTGCAGGTGGTTGGTCGACGTTAATAAAACTTCGTAAAATTTTAATGCTATACAAGAGAAATTTCGGTCCCGAAGGATTTATGAAAATTTTGAAAATTACGGTAGTTACGCCGTGTAGAATTTTGGGGTTTCATTTTTCTGAATTATCGATATTTCTGGAAACGCTAATTGGATTTTGATCAGACTTGAACATGCTAGAGATAAAATGATATATTTTGAGAATGTAATACATTGATTTAGAAAAACCTGATTTTGCCGGAAAAAAGTCCAAAAAAATTTTGATATAATTTTTCGTGAATTACTCCGCTTTTAATTTTTTTTTAACATCAATACAATGATTTCTTGTGAAATCACCTTTCTGTTTTAAAAAATCGTGGAGTCTCTTATAGATTCCAAGATATCGTCATTTTAGCGACAACGTGCGCCGCCTCGCCACTGCATAGTGGGCCACTAGCAGACCGGTAAAAGTGGCAAAGAACCAACTTCTGTATCTGGGACAAGTGAACATAGCCCTGCTTAAAATGACAGATAGGATCCGATAGAGACGGATAGGATTCGGAATTTCCTCGCATCTATCGGGATTTTTATACGGTATTTGTATCTGGTTTTGAATCTGGTTCTATGTGGAACTTGGTCGGTGTATACAACATTTTCTATCTGGTTTTTTATCCGGTTGTATACGAAATATTTTCGGTGTCCAGCCCTATTTTATTTGGCCTATCTGGTTCTTTATCCAGCTCTATGCGGAATATTTCCGCTGTACATATTGCCCTATGCGGTATTTTGTCGGGCTCTATACGGATTCTTATACGGTGTAATAAATTTGGATTATCTGGCTTTTATCCGGCTCTATGCGGAATATTTCCGCGGCCCATATTGCCCTATCCATTATAGCAGCTTGTAACAGATAAATAAATTTGCAAGAAAAAATTGTTTTATTTATAATAATTGCACTTGATTTATTTTCGAAATTCCGCAATTGCACACACAGACACTTACAAACATAATTGCACGCACAACGCTATGAAAAATCGCCTCCGCTGGGGATTCGAACCATACCTAAACAACCTAAATCTAAACCGCACGCTCTAGCTAATTACGCTAATGTATCGCTTGGATTTTGGCGACAAAATCTCAGCCAAGCCTTTTCGCTAAAAAGCCAGGGCTAACGGAGGAATATTTTTTCGTTTTACACAATTTATATGAATAGGTGGTTTTAAAGATGCGTAATAATAATATTTAAATTTATTTCATTAAAATTGTAATAGTTAAATGTTTAATTTGAATATTCATTTAATTTGTGATTTCTTTTCAAACTGTAAAGCTCCAAAATTTGATTTATTACTTTCAGATGTATTATAAGTAAAAAATATTTAAACTTCAGTAGAATTTTCCATAAAAGAATAATATAATTATTATAGTTATACTAATCGTATTCAGTAACAATTTGAAAGTAAAAACAAAAGCAGCTGTTACAAATAATTGATTCGAAAATTTCAGCAAAAAAATTGTTCTAGATAAAAAATATTTGAACCTGGAATTAATATTCTAACTTTAAAGTTGAACTTGAACATCAAATCGAAGGCTAGCTGAAATTAGAAGTGCTAAAAATGAAACATTCTAAATAATAAAGCTTTTATAAAATTTGGCTAGAAGCTAGTAATTATTTATACATTTTTATCAAAAATAAGAATGCACACTATATAATATAATAAATAGTATAATAGTATAATAAATTACAAACATAGGCAAGTAAAGTAAACGGTGTTTCTTTATTAAATAATTTTTTACATTCTCATCTAGAGAAAGTATTAGATTTGTATAAAATTTTAACCCCCCCCCCACCCCCGTTTTTTCAAATGTCCACGTTTTGAGACCCCCTGAACCCAAAAAAGGGGTTCTTACGAATGTGTCTGTCTGTATGTATGTATGTATGTATGTCTGTCTGTGAGCACGATAACTTTCGAAAGAATTGACCATTCTATTTTTTGTAAAAAATTTGTGTTTTTCAGTTCAAAATTCATCCATTTGGTTAAATATTTGTCTTTTCTTGGTAGAAAATTAAACTTGTTTCTAGAAAATGCAACTATTAGGTTGAAAATTCCATTAAAAATTAAAAATTTGGGTGGAAAATTAATCTATTTTCTTTACAATTCTTCTTCTTTTGTACAAAATTAATCTTTTCGGTTGAAATTTTATTTTTTTGGTTGAAAATTTATTTTATTTGTTTAAAAACTTATTTCCTTTGCTTAAAATTCAACTAGTTTTTTGTTGTTGTTAAAAATTGATCTTCCTTAGTTGAAAATTCATCTATTTTCTTCAAAATCATTCTTTGTTGGTAGAAAATTAATTTATATTTTGTTAAAATTAGTTTTTTATTGATAAATTAATTTTCTCAACTAATTTTTTTAACTTAAAAGAACAAATGAAATTTTTTAATTTTGAATTTTTTAAAAGTTTTTAAATAAAAGCTTGAATTGTTCCTAAAATTGCCTCAAAATCTTACAGATTATTTTTTTACACTTTTGCAAATCTTTCCAAATTTTATATTAATTTTGAAATTAAAAAAAAATTCTAAGCGTATTTTTAAATAATACAGATATTTCCTTAATTTTTTATAAATTCTTCTGAATCCCTTCAAAATTCTTAAAAAGCTTCTAATTTTTTTGTTTGAAATCTTTAAAAATCTACATTTTTCATTTTTTTGAAATCCGTTAATTTTTTTTAGTTAAAAATTAAACTATTTGTATAAAAATTAATTTACTTTGTTGGAAATTCATCTTTCTGGCAGAAAATCATTTTTTTTAGTTGGTGATTCGTCTCTTTGATTGAATATGTAACTATTTTGTTAAAGATTCGTTTTTTAAATAAATTTATTATTGATCTGAAAATTTCACGATTTAATTCCTAGTGAAAATCAATTTTTTTGTTAAAAATTCAACTATTTGGTTACAAATTCTTTTTTTTTCAGTTGAAGATTATAAAAAAGTGTACATTTAACACTGTCAACAAAAAAAAAATAAACAAGTTGCTTTAAACAATTCCAGAAAACGACGAAAAATGGAATGATTAAATTTTATTTTTAAAAAATAACGTTGAATAAAAAAAAACGAATTTTCTACCAAAAAAATTAAATGTGTATAAAAAAAACTTTTCGACCAACAATTTACTTTAAAAAATTGATTTTCATTAAAAAAAAACTAATTTCAACCAAATAAAAATTATTTTTCACTTTCAAAAAACTAATTTTCACCAAATAAATTTATATTCAACCAAATATTTGAATTTTTAATGAAATTTTTAACCCAATAGTTGAATTTTCAACCAAAAAGGTGACTTAGTCACCAATAAGATTAAGATTCTACAAAAAAATAATATTTTTTTTTCAAATACATGAATCTTCAACCAAAAAGATTATATTGCTACTAAAAACATACAAATTTTCAACTAAATAAAGTTAATTTAAGTGGAATTTTCAACCTAATAGTTGAATTTTTAACCAAAAAAATATTATATAGTTAAATTTTCAGTTACAAAATTAATTTTTAAAGTGAACAAACTCATTTTCAGGGCGAAGAAATAAATGTTGAACGAAAAAATAATTTTATTTTTAATAGAAAAACTGTTGAATTGAACCAAAAAATACAAATTTTCTACAAGAGAGTTAAATTTTTAACCAAGAAAGATTTTTCAATCAATAAAAAAATTGATTTTATAACAAGAAATAGGCATTTTCTACCTAAATAATTGAATTGCTGATAAAAAATTATCTTTTAAACAAAAGAAGTGAATTTTCAACTTAAAGTGATCAATTTTCTATAAAAAATGAAGTAGCTACATTTTCCTTTAAAAAAATTATTATAAAAAAAAATTAATTTTAAACAAAATAAATTAATTTTCTAAGGAAGATACAATTTTAACAACAAAAAATAGAATAGTTAAATTTCAAGTTAGGAAAATAAGTTTTTAAACAAATAAATATATTTTTAATGCAATAGTTAAGTTTTCAACCAAACAAATAAATTTTCAAACTAAAAGATGTGATGTTCATTAAAAAAAATTGACGGAAAATGGAATAGTTAAATTTTTAGTCTAAAAAATTAATTTTCAATTTGAAAAACTCATTTCTAGCCAGAAAATGAAATTTCAACCAAAATTATTAATTTGCTACCAAAAAAGAATAATTTTAAGGAAAATACATGAATTTACCGCGAAAATTTTTAATTTGTAATGGAATTTTCAATCTAATAGCTTTCAACAAAAAAGTTTAATTTTTTATCAGAAAAATATATATTTCCAATCAAATGGATGAATTTTCCACTAAAAAACATATATTTTCAATAAAATCTAGAATAGTTTAATTTTCAGTTTGAGAACTAAGTTTTTAAGAAAATAAAATAAATTCTCAACGAAATAGTTAAATTTTCATCTAAGCAAATTAATTTTTTACCAAAAAACTTAAATTTCTGCGAAAAAAAATCTCCATACGAAATTTAGTTAAATTTTTAGATTGACAAATTAATTTTTAATAAAGATAACATATTTTCAACCAAAGAAATCAAATTTCAACCAAAAAGATTAATTTTCTACCAAAAAAGAATAATTTTCTCACAAAAAAAGACAAGTTTTCAACAAAATATATGAATTTTTAACTAAAAAACATAAATTTTTAAGAAAAAATAGAGTAGTTTAATTTTCAGTTAGAGAAATAAGTTTTTAAGCAAATAAAATAAATTTTTAAAGTAATAGTCAAATGTTCAAATATATATATATATATATATATATATCAACAAAATACTTGATTTTTCAACCAAATAGTTTAATTTCTAACCAAATACTTGAATTTTCAACCGACGAAAACGAATTCTTAAACAAAAAGACGAATTTTCAACCAAAAAGATTAATTTTTTATCAAAAACAAAGACATTATTTTAACAAAATATATGAATTTTTAAATAATTAGTTGAATTTTCAAATAAAAAAATTAATTTTTCACAAAATAGTTAAATTTTCAACTAAAAAAATATGAATTTTCAACTAAATAGTTAAATTATTAACCAAACAAGATAAATTTACAAGAAAAAAGGAAATATTTTAATTCACAGTTAAAAAAAAAACAACTAATTTTCACAAAAAAAAACAACGAAATTTCAACAAAAAAATATTCAAGTTTTCGACCGAAACGGAAAATATTACACTAAAATTATGAATCTTGAACTAGAATAGTGGAATTTTAAAACAAACAAATAAGTTTTCAACCAAAATAAGAACGAATTTTCAACAAAATAGTTTAACTTTAAACAAAGCAGTTACATTTTTAACAAAAAAAGACGTATTTTCAAGTAATCTATTTAATTTTCCACTGCAATATTTCAATTTTCAACCAAACAAAAAAACGAATTTTTATCTACAATAAAGAATTATAAACCAAAAAATGACTTTTTAACAAAATTATTAAATACTCAACCAGAAAGACGAATTTCCAATAAAACAGTTGAATTATCAATAAAAAAAATATACGTTTTAACAACATTTTGTAATTTTCAACAAAGAAGATTACTTTTCAACCAAATAGTTCAATTTTCAACTAAAACAGATCATTTTATTATTAAAAAAGGAATAGGTAATTTTTTAATTTACAAAATTAATTTTTACAACAACAAAAAAACAAATTTTCGTCGAAACAGATAAATTTTCAAGCGAATAAATGAATTTTCAACCAAATAGTTGAATTTTCAGCTAAAATGATGAATCTTCAACGGAATAGTTAAATTTTCAGTTAAAAATTAATTTAAAAAAAATAATAATAATTTCTAACCAAATAGTTTAATTTTCAAGCGAAGAGATAAATTTTCAACTAAAATAAAGAATTTTCAACCAAAATCACGACTTTTTAACAAAATTATTGAATACTCAATCAGAAAGACGAATTTCCAAAAAAAAAGTTAAATTTTCAACCAAAAAAGATACGTTTTAACAAAATTGTGTAACTTTCAACAAAGTAGATTACTTTTTAATCAAATAGTTCAATTTTTAACTAAAAAATATGAATTTTTTATGACAAATGGAATAGTTATATATTTAATTTGAAAAATTAATTTTTTACAAACAAACAAAAATTTTAACGAACCAGTTGAATTTTCAAGCAGAGAGATAAATTTTTAACTAAAATGAAGAATTTTCAACCGAATAGTTGAATTTTCAACTAAAATTATGAGTCTTCAACTAGAATAGTTAAATTTTCAGTGAAAAATTAATTTTTAACCAAAAAAAGTAAATTTTTAATAAATTAGTTAAATTTTTAACCAAAGAGATAAATTTTGAACCAATAGGTTTAATTTTATAGCAAAAATTAATTTACAAAAAAAAAAAGGAATGGTCAACAAAATAGTTAAATTCATTGTCTTTAAAAATAATTGCCTGATTTTAAAAAAATTGCCTGACTCTAAAAAAGAATCCGAATATTTATTTTTATTTTAAAAGAAATTACCTGACTCTAAAAAAAATTTCCTGAGTTAAAAAAAAATTGCCTGACTTGAAAAAAAAAAATTGCCTGACTAGGAGAAATTCCCTAACTCTAAAAAAATCCGACTTTAACAAAAAATCCCTGACTTTAAAAGAAATTCCCTGATTTAAAAAAATTCCAACTTTAAAAAAATTGCCTGACTTTAAAAAAGAATCGGACTTTGTAAAAAAATCACTGATTTTAAAAGAAATTTCCTAACTCTAAAAAAAATTCCTTGAGTTTAAACAAAATTGCCTGACTTTAAAAAAAAATCCCCTGACTTTAGGAGAAATTCCCCGATTCTAAAAAAAATTCCGACTTTAAAAAAAAATGGCCAGACTTTCCCTGATTTTAAAAGAAATTCCCCGAATCTGAAAAAATCCGAGTTTAAAAAAAAATCCCGAGTTAAAAAAAATCCCTGATTTTAAAAGAAATTCCCAGACTGTAAAAAAAATTCCGGCTTAAAAAAAAATCCTTGACTTTAAAAGAAATTCCCTGATACTAAAAATAATTCCGACTTTAAAAAAAATTCCTTCATTTTCAAAGAAATTCCCTGACTATAAGAAAATTACCTGAGTTTTAAAAAATTCCTTGAAAAAAAATCCTATTAAAAAAAATGGCCTGACTTTATAAAAAATTCCCTGACTTTGAAAAAAATGCCTTGATTAAAAAAAAATTCCGTGACTTTAAATAAAATTCCCTGACTCACAAAAAATTCCCTGACTTTAAAAGAAATTCTCTGATTTAAAAAAAATGCCGACTTTAAAACAACTGCTTGACTCTGAAAAAGAATCGGACTTTTTAAAAAAATTCCTGATTTTAAAAGAAATTCCCTGACTTTAAAAAAAAAATGCCTTGAGTTTACAAAAAATTGTCTGACTTAAAAAAAAATCCCTGACTTTAAAAGAAATTCCCTAATTTAAAAAAAAATCAGACTTTAAAAAAAATGGCCTGACTTTATAAAAAATTTCCTGACTTAAAAAAAATTCCTAGATTTAAAAAAAAACTCTCTGACTTTAAAAGAAATTCCATGAATTTAGGTTAGATGACAGTTACTCCCAGTGGGACCCTGCGGTGGTTGTTAACCTTTAGTTTTTTATATATATATATATATATATGTGTTATTTTTATTAATCAACTTGTAATGATTTGTCCAGTCTGTGGGCGAGGTCGGACATGTGTTAGTCTTTTACTGTTTATATAATTTTATCTGAGAACTAACTTTTTAACCTTTAAGTCTAAAACATGTCAATATAACTCACTCTATCAGACACAAAGAACACCTACTATTGTTATATATTTTTTAGTTGAAAATTCATGTATTTTATCCTTTTCACGTGGAAAATTAATTTTTGCAAATGAAAATGTTGCCATTCTATATATAGTCGAAGCCTGAAGCTTTTTGAGATAAAAATTCAAGCTGAAAAGTCATTTTTGTCATTTTTTTTCAAAAAATATTGATTAACAAAAAAGTATAAATATAAAAAATATGTCTTTCGACGAGATCTACAACTTTTGTGAACATTTTTTTCCAAAAATAATATTTTTCTAGATTTTGAAGAAGAAAAAAAGCTAATTTAAAAAAAGTCCAACTTATTAATTTTTTTGGTACAAAGAAAACATCCATCACTTTTTCAGTTGGAATTCAACTTTCACTTTGTATGTAACATTTCTTTGACTCCGAGATGGTTTTTTTTTTCGAATACAAATTTTTCTTTAATTTAAAATTATTTTCATAAATTCAAATTTATTTTTAGTTAAATGATACAGATTTTGTTAAAGAAACGATTTCTTTAATTCAAGACAAATATTTTTCTGTCTAGTTCGGATTTAAACGCGTGTAGTCTGAAATCAAAAAGTATGTGGTGAAAAATTAACTTTTTTTCTAATTTCAAGCCAAATTTCAGTTTTTTCACATAATATTTGAAAAGTATTAAAAATCTTCTTCAAGGTTTATTTAAATTATTACAATTTAGTCTACAAATGATCAAAATTCCTATTTATTTATCGTTTCCCTGTTTTTCTCGTTTTTTCCATTTAAATGCGAACTAAATTAATATTTATCCTTTTTAGTTCAAAATTGGACTGTTTTGTTAAAAATGGGTCTTTTTGGCTTGAAAATTAAACAATTTGGTTAATATTTTTTTTACTTGAATAAAAAGTCTTGCTTTTTTAAAAATTCGTATTTTTGGTTTGAAAATTCGTACTTTTGGTTTAAGAATTCTATTTTCTTATTGAAAATCAATTTTTGAAATAAAAATTGTACTATTTAATTTTTGGTTTACAGAACGGATCTTTTTTGGTTGAAAATTCACATTTTTTGGTTGGAAATTAAACTATTTTGTAACAAATTCCTTTTAAGAAATATCTTTTCGTCTTGGAAATTTAACAATTTGTATGAAATTTTTTTTCTAGACTGAAAAATCTTCCTTTGTTGAAAATTCAACACTGTTGTTCAAAATTCATTTTTTTAACTTGAAAATTCATGTCTTTTTGTTAAAAATGCAAATGTTTCGTTGAAAATTCAAATGTTTTGTTGAAAATTCATCCTTTTTTGAAATGCAACCCTTTTGTTAAAAATTAATTGTTGTGGTTGAAGTTAATTATTTTAGTTGAAAATTCATCTCTTTGATTCAATATTGAACTATTTTATTGAAAATTCATTTTTTTTTTCGAAAATTTATTTCTTCACTGGAAATTCAACTATTTCATTTTTGGTTTAATTCATGTATTTTATTGAAAATTCATCATTTTTGATAGAAAAATCATATTTCTGATTGAAAATTCGTTTTTTTGGTTGAAAATTTTATTATTTGGTTGAAAAAAACATCAGAATATTTGAATTTGCAAGTAAAAAAGATCAATTTTCAACCAAACAGTTGAATTTTCAACTAAAAAACAACAGTTTTCAACCAAAAATGGTATCGTTAAATTCTCAGTCAATGAAATTAATTTTCAATCGAACTGATGAATTTTTAACTAAAATGATGAATTTTCAATTGTAATAGTGGAATTTCAAACAAAAAAAGATGAATTTTCAACTAAAAAAGATCAATTTTCAGTCATGAAAATTAATTTTTAATCAAACTGATTAATTTGTAAGTAACTAAAATGATGAATGATTAATTGGAATAGTTGAATTTTGAACAAAATAAAATGACTTTTCAACCAAAAATGAAATAGTTAAATTTTCAGTAGAAAAAAAAATTGATTTTCATCTAAACTGACGAATTGTCAACTAAAATGATGAATGTTTAATTACAATAGTGGAATTTTAAACAAAAAAATATGCATTTTTAACTGAAATGAATCTTTAACTGAATTTGTTGAACTTACAACCAAAACGATGAATTTGCAAGCAAGAAAATTAATTTCTAACAAAAATTTGAATTTTCAGTTGAAAAAAATTAATATTTGACCAAAAAATGAGTTTTTAACCGAAATGATCAATTTTAACCAAATACTTAAATTTTCAGTGAGAAAAAATTAATATTTAACCAAAGAGATGAATTTTAAACTAAAGCGATGGAGAAAATAATTTTCAACCAACAAAAAACTAATTTTCAAAAAAATAGTTTTATTTTCAAACAAAGTGATGGAGTTTGAACTAAAAATAATTAATCATTAACAGGAATAGTGGAATTTTAAACCAAAAAGATGGATTTTCATTCAAGAAAATTAATTTCTACCAAAAAGACGAATTTTCAAATAAAGAAGATAATTTTTCATCCAAAAATTGAATAGTTAAATTATTACGTAGAAAACAAATATTCAATTAGAGAGATTAATTTTCGACTAAAATTATGGAATATTTAATTGGAATAGGTTGAAAATTCATTTATTTGGTAGAAAATTCAACTATTCGGTTTAAAATTCATATATTTCGTTGAAAATTCAACAAATAGATAAATTTTCAACTAAGGAGAATTATTATCGACCAAAAAACAAAATGATGAATCTTCAAACAAACAAAAAAATGAATTTACACAAAGTTTCAAAACTTTCAATCAAGTAGTTGAATTTTTTAACCAAATAATGTGAATTCTCAACGAAAAAGTTAATCTTTCAATCAAAACAGATTAATTTTTAACCAAACTGTTGGATTTTATACATAATAGTCGAATTTTTACCAAAAAAGTTTCTGATTTGGTAGAAAATTCAACTATTTTGTTAAAAGTTAACTTTTTTGTTTAAAATCCTACTGTTTAGTGAAAAATTCGTCTCTTTGGCTTGAAAATTCATCTTTTTTGGTTGAATTTTAACTACTTTGGGGGAAAATTTGTTTTCCAACTGAAAATTTAACTATTTCATGTTTGATTACAAAATTATATTTTTTAGATGAAAATTTAACAATTTGATAGAAAATGCAGCCATATGGTTACAAACTCAGCTATTTGGTTGAAAATTCAACAAGAAGATTAATTTTAAACCAAAAAGATAAATTTTCAATGAAAAAGAATTATTTTCTACCAAAAAAAACTAATTTTCAACAAAACAGTTAAATTTTCAACTAAACGGTTGGATTTTTAACCAAAGAAATATGAAATTTCTACCAAAAAGAGATGAATTTGCAAACTAAAAGGACGAATTTTCAACATAACAGTTGAATTTTCAAGAAAAAAGTTTCTTTTTCAACCAAATAGTTGAATTTTATACGAAAATATTTAAATTTTGAACAGTTGAAAATTCAACCCTTGAAAGTTACACTGTTGAAAATTTAACTATTTCGGTATAAAATTAAACTGTTCGCTTAAAAGTTACCTTTTTCTTTAAAATACAACTGTTATGCGAAAAATTCGTCTCTTTCACTTGAAAATTCATCTCTTTGGGAATTTTTTTTTAACTGAAAATTTAACTATTGCATGTTTGGTTAAAAATTGATCTTTGTTAGTTAAAAATTCAACTAATTCGTTCAAAATTAAAAAAAGGTTCATTTTAAAACAAACAGTTGCATTTTAAACCAAAGAAAGATGAAGTTTCTACCGAAAAAGATGAATTTTCAAACCAAGAAGACGAATTTTCAACATAATAGTCGAATTTTACACCAAAAAAGTTTCCGATTGAACCAAACAGTTAAATTTCCAACAGCTAAAATCCAACTGTTTTGTGAAAAATTCGTCTCTTTGGCTTGAATATTCAACAATTGGGTTGGATTTTTTTTTCGACTGTAAAATGAATGTTGATTGAAAGTTCATCTTTTTGGTCGAATTTAACTACTTGGTTGAAAGTTTAACTACTTTGATAAAAATTATTATTTTTTTTTTTGGTTGAAGATTCATCATTTTAGTAAAAAATTTATGTCCTTGGAGAAAAATTTGGGTTTTAACTGAAAATTTAACTATTGCATGTTTGATTACAAAATTATTATTTTTAGTTGAAAATTCAACGATTTGGTGGAAAATTTAGCCATATGGTTAAAAACTCAGCTACTTGGTTGAAAATTCAACAAGAAGGTTTATTTTCAACCAAAAAGAAATATTTTCTACCAAAAAAAAAAGGAATTTTCAATAAAATACGTGAATTTTCAATAAAAAATGGAAGTTCAATTTTCAGTTAAAAAATTAATTTTTAACAACAAAAAAAACTAATTTTCAACAAAATGGTTAAATTTTCAATCAAAGAAATAAGTTTCCACCTAAAATGATGAATCTTCAACCAAAAAAATGAGTTTTTAACAAACTTTCAACCAACCAGTTGAATTTTTGACCAAAGCAAATTAATTTTTAACTAAACAGTTGCATTTTTAACCAAAGAAATATGAAATTTCTAGCAAATAGTTGAATTTTATACCAAAATAGTTAAATTTTCAACAGTTGAAAATTCAACCCTTGAAAATTACATCGTTGAAATTCAACTATTGAAAATTCAACTAATTGCTTAAAAGTTACCTTTTTTGTTAAAAATCCAACTGCTTTGTGAAAAATTCGTCTCTTTCACTTGAAAATTCATCTGTGCGGGGAAATTTTTTTTTTTTTCATCCGAAAATTAAACTATTGCATGTCTGGTTAAAAACTTATCTTTTTTAGTTAGAAAATTCAACGGTGTAGTTGAAAATGCAACAAAAAGGTTAATTTTCAACCAAGGAGAATTATTATCGGCCAAAAAACAAAATGATGAATCTTCAACAAAAAAATGAATTTATACAAAGTTTCAAAACTATCAACCAAGTAGTTGAATTTTTTAACCAAATGAGGTGAATTCTCGACTAAAAAGTTAATCTTTCAATCAAAACAGATTAATTTTAACCAAACAGTTGCATTTTTATCCAAAGAAAGATGAAATTCCTAATGAAAAAAATGAATTTTTAAACCAAGAGAACGAATTTTCAACATAATAGTCGAATTTTCACCAAAAAAGTTTCTGATTCAACCAAATAGTTACATTTTCAACAGTTAAAAATTCACCCGTTGAGAGTTACACAGTTGAAAATTTAACAATTTGGTAGAAAATTCAACTATTTGGTTGAAAGTCGAATTTAACTACTTTGGTTGAAAGTTTAACTACTTCGATCCAAATTATTATTTATTTATTTTTTTTTGCTTGAAGATTCATCATCACTGTTGAAAACTTAACTATTTTTGTGGGAAATTCAACTATTCACTTAAAAGTTGAGGTATGTAAATAACGCCAATTTTGCCATTTTAGAGGAATAACTTCACGGTAGATATAAGTTTTTGAAATTATATAAAAATATGATAAATGGAAGTCAATGTCATTGTTATATATGGAACAAAAATTATACCGAAATCGCGAGCATTATCATTGGTCGACAGAATGATCGATTTTTGAGATCCTAATGATTGGATTTGTGGTTATGTATGAAATCAAACCAAGCTGCTCAACGTTGTTGTAGTACGTTGTTGGTTTCTATATTTAGGTGAAATCTGCGTACATTTTCATGTAAAGCTTGCAGAGTTTTTGGAATAATTGAAGCCGCGTTATTGATGTAAGCAGAGGATTCCTTAAAACCAGGTGATAGTCCTTATTATTCGATCAAAACACTAGGTATCTGATGAAACTGGCAGTAGTTTTATTAGTGATCAATCTTTTTTTCGTGGATTCCGTTTCTACGGGTGAATTTTAAACACTACTTTTAAAGAAG
This sequence comes from Andricus grossulariae, assembly GCA_011634705.1. Lineage (NCBI taxonomy): Eukaryota > Metazoa > Arthropoda > Insecta > Hymenoptera > Cynipidae > Andricus > Andricus grossulariae. The sequence goes on along the minus strand of JAABKJ010075445.1, from coordinate 70,535,806 downwards.
GCTGTATTTGTAGATAATTTGCACATTTTATGTATTCTGCTATCATTAGTTTTCACATAAGTGCTATCAAATAATTCTGAAGAAGCTTTGTACAGAGCCTATTTTAAGAAGCCGAAGAAAAATAAACAATTTAAAAGCAAAACAACGTATGATAGAAAGCTGCTACAAAGAATTTTGAAACTAGGTTAGACTGTTATTGTGAAAATGCTTAAATCAATTTAATTATTATATTCGAGCAAAAATAGTCGTGGTTTTACATCTGAAAGAAAAGCAATCAAAAATGTTTTCAAATCGGGTAATGTCTTGTTTGCGGTTTTCAATTAAGATAAATCAGCGTTTCAAAAATTCAGGAACAGTTTTGTTTGGGTAGAAATACTCTGCCGATTCCGTCAGAAGTAATATTTTCTATGGAAGAGAATTATTGAAAAGTTTAAATGAAAGACAAATTTTGTGTGGGTTACAATTTTTCTAAATTTTTAAAAGAGAATGTTTCTATGAATTGAGTCATATTGGTAATTTGAAACGCCTCGAAAGTAGCTATTCAATTAACGTTACTTATAATAACATGTGATACTTTCTTCTTTATATATGTTTAATTGAATGTCGGAATCATTCTCAAACCAAAACTTAAAAAATATTGAACCATCTCGGAAACTGTAAGGCATTCGTCAAAAATGAAAAAATGTAATGATTCGTGTTGGGTGTAAAATATAGGTTCTTAGTTTTGTTTTCGAAACTTAATTTTCAACAGTAATTTGAGTCATCAGAGTTCTGCACTACGTCAATATTCACGAAAAATCGAGCGTGGGTAACTAGTATTATATTAAAATAAATTATTTTTAAAGTTTTATTTTGTGAGAGTTGTCATTGGAAGAAAAAGATTTTCTAATATAAACACTGCGAATGATATGATAAAACTGAAAACTCAAATTAAAAATTATGAGAGATGCACTCAATTATTTATTTACCAATAGAATGAAGGATTAACGCGAAACCGAAGATCCAGAAATAGGCACCAGTAATGACCCTCATGATTTTCTTATAAACACAGAAGTTTATAAGTACGAATTATTTTCTACGGGATGTGTCAGTATATATACTAATCGCGGCTCCCTCCTCTTTATAAATTAACGCATATGTTTTTTGGGATAATGAACAAATATTTTTATTCTTCTGAAATGCTTGAATTTCATAAACTTTTGTTTTATTTTGTAGAGATAAAATAGTACGTTATCAGATTTATTTGAATTACGTGCCACGTGCTTAAAGGCACCACTTTATAAAGATGACGCACAAATTTGTAGTTACCTTGAAAACTAGTAGATCAATCTTTCAGATACCACTCAAATATCACAAAATTCTTTTCTATGCCAATTTGTATCACCCATGTCATGCGTATTTCACAGTGGTGTATATGTAACTTTAAAATTAGAGTAATGTCACTACACCTTACCCTTTTCCGGAAAAAAGCTACATGATAACCAGATAGAATTTGAACTTGATAAATACAGAACAGTGCATTTATCCACACGAAAAACTATGGTCAGCAGAGCTAGAGAGCGAACACGAGAATGACATTGAAGCATTGGTTCAGGGGAAGTCATAAAAATAACTGAGTGTTCTTGAATCTAAAGGTATTCAACATACAATAGTTAAGAAAAGCTTAACATCTGCCTTTACCACATGATACAGATGGGTTCCACAGAGCTCTCTCAACTCGGCAAAAAGGTCAGGGCAATCAACACCCATGCCATACTTGTCCTTACGTACTCGTTTGGGCTCATTGAATAATGGAGCACTGACCTTGTCAGGTTAAACTGAAGCATCCGCGTAGAAATGATGAAGCATTGGTTTTTATCAGAGTAATTCGGCGATTAAAAGGGAAGTTGTACCATGAAAAAACCATCTGTAAAGCGGATCTTGGTTTCACGCGATTAAATTAGTCCTCAGAGGTGTCCTTGGATATCAGGAAAGGAACCGTAGTAAAATTAGAGGCGCAATTGAGACAAAAAGCCATCTATGGCGATTACACCAAAACGTTAGATCATCATGGAGTAGATAATAAGACATCCAATATTTGGCTGAAAAAGCACGTCCTATTGTCAGAAACGAAAGGATTCGTCATTGCGATTCGGCGCAGGGTTTTCCGCAAAAGAAATAACCGCAAACACGTGGTACATCAAGACGTGATTAACCAGTATCGATTATTTGGAGATCACAACGAATCCATTAAGCAGATTATTGTTGTTTGTCGCATAATGGCTTGGAGAAAATATACCCACAGTCCAAATTTGGATAGATTCAACTGGCTGATAATTTTTTTTATTGTTGTTGAAAATTAGATTATTCAACTGAAAATTCAACTATTATATTTTTGGTTAAAAACTCATACTTTTATTTGGGAATTCAACTATTTGATTGAAAAATCATCTTTGCAAGTGAAAAATCCGTTTGTTGGTAAAAAATCAACAATTTCGTTAAAAATTTAATTATTTTGTTAAAAAATCAACTCTTCAGTTAATATAATCTTTCTTGATTAAAAATTCAACTTTTTCTGAAAGATTCGTCTTTTTGGCTTGCAAATTTCACAATTTGGTTAAAAATATAACTGTTTTTGGTTAAAATTCAATCTTTTTTGTTAAAAAAATTGATCATTTTACTGAAGAGTCATCTTTGTAGGTTGAAAATTTATGTATTTAGTTGAAAATTCCTCTTGTGGTAGAAAATTATTTTTCATCGTTGAAAATTCGTCTTTGTTGATTAAAAATTCACCTATTTGGTAAAAAATTTAGCTATTTTATTTAAAGTTCAATTATTTTTTTGACGATTCAATTATTTGATTAAACTCATCTTCTTTGACTCATCTTTCTCTTGGCTGAAAATGAACATTTTTCTCGAAAATTAAACTTTTCGGGTTGAAAATTCAACTGCTTTCATAAAAATTGGTCTTTTTAGCTTAAAAATTCAACTATCCAGTTGAAAATGCAACTACCAAATTATAAATGTTTTTTAAAATATTTTTTTAAATGCTATTTAATGTATCGACATGTATTTAAATTTTATTTTTTGATCAGAGAAGTGTCACGTTTCAAAAAACCTTTGCGATCCCTCACCTATGTGAAATTTTGTGACGTTTGGCGGGTTGGCAGTATAAGTGACCCAGGTCGCTGATCAATCTCTCTAGCAATCACCCCAGCTGAAGAGCTTCACAAAGTCACCATGTAACGCTCTCCACGCGGGATCATTGGCATCCAAGGTCTTTCCTTTCAGTTTATAATTATCTTTGAACTTTTCACAGCGGCAATGCAGGGAGGAAATATAAAGTTGGAGTTTATGGTTGAAAATGGCGGGATGTAATTGTCGTAATTTAGTTAAAGTATATATACTTTCAAGTTTGTATCATTTTATGACATTTGCAATCGTACATCGTAATTTGAACTGCCTCTACGTTCGTGAGATGGATCTCCTGTAGTGCTCAATTATATAGTAACGTCTAGATATAGAGCACAGAGATGCGTACTCTTATGGTTGAAGCGTCTAGTTTATACTTTTCACGATTTACTCTCCTGTTGCGTGCTCTCACTTATAATTAGTTTAACGATCAGAAGTATAACTTCGACGCCTAGCAATATCGTGATATCCACTTTCGGATTCGAATTCGAATTTTAATTATAATTAATAGATAATAAAAATAGATCTATGTGGTTGTGATAAGAGTGAAATGTATGGATCTTGCTATGGAATTATGAGTCAGTCCAAGCGTGTGTGTGTGATGTATGATATATAATGACTTTGTGAATCTCTCCACCTGGGGTGATTGCCAGTGAGATTGATCAGCGTCCTGTGTCGAAGCAGTGTTTGTGGAACAAACGTGTTGCTTCAATAAACCAAGCGGGAATGAATTTTTAATCAAGAAAACTTAAAAAAAAAGTCAAATTTTCGACAAAATACACGAATTTTCAAACAAATCATTTAATTTTCAACTGAAAAGGATTATTTTTCAACAAAAAATCGTAAAGGGGATACCACCCTACAATAGGTAATGATTTTACAGTAGATAATCATTAATTATAAGCACAAATATAAGTAAAATAATCAATTTTAATATATTAACACGTATCATGTTTTAACTATTAATTACATTAAATAATTATTCCACTGGGGGATCATTATCTGCTGTAAGGTGGTGGTCTTCCTTACCTGCCTAAATTATCAGTTCAAAAAAATCATTTTTTTTCCAAAACTAGAACATATTTTCAACAAAATAGTAGAATCCGCAACCAAACCCGATTAAATATAATCAAAAACTTGATGAAATTTTAGTTTAAATAGATGAATTTTCAAACCCAAAAGATGAATTTTCAACTGAAAAATGAATTTTCTAACAAAAACGGAATATTGAATTTTTAGTCACATAAAAGTTCATTTTCAAACAAAAACAAAAACGGATTTTCAACAAAGTTTTCAACCAAAAGATGAATTTTTAACCAAAAACATTAATTTTTAACCAATTTTCTCAATTTTAATCAATTAGTTGAATATTCATGCAAGAAAGATAAATTCTCAATGAAAAGTCGAATACCTAGTTAAATTTTTAGTTAAAAATTTTTTTTTTTTTTCCAAAAAAAAGAACAAATTTTTAACAAAATAGAAAACTCCGCAACCGAATCCGATTAATTCTAATCTAACATTTGCATTAATAAAAAAGAAATTTTGGTTAAAATAGATGAATTCTCAAACCAAAAGGACGATTTTTCAACTAAAAAAAATAAATTTTCTACCAAAAACTGAATTATTACATTTTTAGCTAAAAAAGTTAATTAATAGTTGATCTTTAAACCAAAACATATTTTCATGTTACATCAATAACAATTAGATTCAACCAGAAAAATCGCATTTTAACGAAAATAGTTTAATTTGTAACCAAACAGATACATTTTCAACTGAAATGATGAATCTTCAAACAAAAAATTAATTTTTAACCAAAAATGTAATAGCTGATATTTCTACCAATTTAAAAAAAAATGTTTATCAAAAAGTTGGTAAATTCAACAAAAAAAGACGAATTTTTCACCGATTTTAATTTAATATGAAGAAACAGTAGCATTCATTAAAGAAATACGATTATTCAACAAAATAGGTTCTTTTTAAACCAGATTGTTGAGTTTTGAAACCAAAAAGACCAATTTTTACAAAACAGTTGAATTTTTAACCAAATAATTGAGATTTCTATCAGAACAGGGGAATTTTCAACTCAAAAAGACGAATTTTCAACAAAATAAGTACATTTTTAACCAAAAAGATGATTTCTCAAATAAAGTTATGTATTTTTAAACAAAAGGGTGATTTTCAATCAGGAAGATTAATTTTCTCCCATGAAAGACGAATTTTCAACTAAAATAATGAATCTTTAAGAAAAAAATAAAGTTTAAACAAAAATCGTTTAACTTTTAACCGAATTTTCAACCAAAGAAGATAAACTCTCACCGAAAAATATAATACTTAGTTCGATATTTGAACAAAGATTTAAATTTTAAATGAAGAACTGGCAATTTTAGCTAAATTGCAATTTTTATCAGGATCCACAGTAAATCAATTGATAGTCCTTTTTATACATTTTACATACAAGCTAATTATTATTTTATTGTTATTCTCTAATTTCCCCAGCTCTAAATTGCCAAATTTAATGCAAAAATTTGAATTTTTACATTTTTCAAAAGTTCCCTGAAAATTGCATTGATCAAAAGTGTCGTGTTTTGAAACCTTCAAAGGGCACATTGCTAATGGAACCTGATAGGAGAGTGAACTTACAGGCGTTTTTAAATAATACGATTAATGAATTGATTAATTTCGTCATTTCGACCAAACATGTAACTAAAAGTAACCTTTTCATAAAATAAGTAACTTTTTAGTAACCGCAGATCAATAAAGTAACTGAATGATTTAATTAAAACTGAAATTTAATTTAATTAATTTAATTTAATTTAAAATTTAATTTAAACTGAAAAGTAACCCGTTTCGAGCCCTTCTGTTATTCAATTTTATATAACAATTTAACAAAAAAATCGAGCACGCTCCCGAAAAACTGGCTTGACTTAAAAAAAAATGCTCTGACAATTCCAAGTTTTACAGGTAGGGTAGATACCCTGGAGAATTTAAATCATTTTAAGGGATTTTAAAAACTGTCAAGATTTTTCAATCAATTTTTGAGGATTTCAGGAAATATCTTTCATTCGATGAGATTTCAATACCACCCTGTAGATCCACGCCTGATATGGAAGTAAACTTTAGAAAAATATAAGACTTACTCAATTTCCATTTGTTTTTTCAGTTCCTTCTGCTCTTTCTCTTTCTTTCTCTGTTCTCTCTCAACCTTGTCCTTTTCCTCCTTCTCTTTCCTTTTCTCTTCCTTTTCCCTCTTGCGAACCTGCCTCTCTTCCTCCTTCTTCTTTTCCCTTTCCTGAAACAATCACATGATTAAAAAATACTTCTTTACAGGGCTCGGATTCACTTCGAAGATAAAAAATAATGTCAATGTTGGCATACATTTTAAAAAATATTATCAGTATTATTGGTTGACTACCTGATTGGTTGCACACTGCGTGAATAAAACTTCAAGTGGCTTTTTTCGGATTATTTTTTGGAATTTTATGGAATTTTGTAAATCGCGATTTTCCAAATAAGGAATTTCAATTCCACAAAATTATTTATATGAGAAAATTTAAATTGTAAATGATTCTTCAATAATAAAGACAACAATTCTGTTCTGAACTTGTTGACCAAATGTTTTAGAAATGACAAAAGAATTCTATTTATAACACCTTGACCATATTAATGAGGTAATATGTATTTATCTATTAGTAAAAATTAAGAATTTTACGCACCATCAATTTAGTACATCAAAATTTTCCAGTAATTTTATTTGATGATGTAATTTATTTCTGAATGTTCCTAAAAATTATTGATCACAGAGAACATTTTAATTGTAGATATTTTTTTAATATTGGAAAATAAATCTGTTGTTAACATTTTGCCGGATTTTAAAAAATATTTAAAAAACTTTATATTATTTCAAGGTTTTTAAAAGATTAAAAAATGATTTAAAATTGGAAAATACTTTAAGAAATTATAAACAAAATGTAGATTTTTCAATACTTTCAAATAGAATTTTGAATTGTTTCATAAGATTCCAGGGAAAATTTAAATTGATTTTTTATTTTGATAAATTAATTTAAAGAAAATATTAGAAAAGATTTTTAAACATTTTAAATGATTTCCCAAAATTTCGAAAAAGAATTTTGAAGATTTTAAAGCAAACTTTTTCAATTCTGCAAGATAACAAAATTTTGGAAAAAATTGAAACAATTTTAAAAGATATTTAGAGATTTTTAAAAAATTTCGAAAATAATTTGAAATTTAAAAAGATATATATTAAAAGTGAAGCTTTATCTAAAAAAATTGATTTAAAGAGCATATTTAGCAACATTTTGAAACATTATAAAAGATTTCCAAAATTTTTAAAAGATACAAAATTAATTTCAAACTTAAAATGATATCAACAATTTAAAAAAAAATTAGCCTTTTAAAGATTTGGAATAAAAAACTTAGAAGCTTTTTAAGAATTTTGAAAGGTTTCAAAAGAATACAAAAATAGTCTGAAGATTTGTGAGAGAATTTTAAATAATTTTTAAATTTAAAACATTTATTCTAAGACTATATTTTAAAAGATTTTAAAACATTCCAAAAGATTTCCAAAATTGCCAAAAAAGAATCTGGTAGATTTTCCGATTTTTTTTTAAATTTTGCAGCATTTTTTTCAGTTTTAGGAAAAACTAATCATTCTAAAATATATTTAGATGATGTTTCGGCACACGATGAGACAGCTTCAATTATTTTTTCTGAAATTTGTTTATTTGTTTTTTTCTGAAATTTAACTCGTTGAAATTATCAATTTTCTTCGATTTTCTTCAACGAGAAGACTTTTGAAAAAAGTCGATTTTTTCGAAAACGAGACGCTAATGGTAAATAATGTTTTCGCAAATTAATTTTCATCCAATGATTTTTAACAGTTGAAAATTGAAGTAAATTTATAATTGAATTCTCATCTGTAAAACATTCAACTGTTGAAAATTGAAGAAAATTGCTAACTGAATTTTTAACTGATGAAAATTGAAGAAAATTGAATATTGTAATTTTTCCAACACTTACATTTTCTTCAATTTTCAACTGTTGAATTTTTTTCAATTTTCAACTGTTGATTTTTCTTCGATTTTCAACTGTTGATTTTTCTTCAATTTTCAACTGTTGATTTCAACATGAGAATTTAATAAAAAAAAATTTCAATCCATAGAACAAAATTTTGTTCAAAAGTACATTTTTTTGAAAACGGGTCGCTACTGGCAAATAATTTGTTGGAAAATTAATAGTCATCCGATGAAATCTCAGTAGGGAATTTATGAGATTTAAAAAAAATTCTAACTCTGATCGTCTCCTTCTATACAAGGAGATGATCAGAGTTGGGAACTATGTAAATCTAATTTGTAAAAATAAATTCTTTAATGACAGAAGTCATTATAAAATTATTTAAAAATATAAAATTAATTTAAAAATTGGTTTCTTATTTTGTACGTGTAAAAATTAATGTTTTACCCTACCTGAAATTTTCAGCGAATTTTTATATACCTGGAAAAACCTGGAAATGTCAGAGAATTTTTTTGAGAACGTGTTTAATTTTTTTGTTAATTGCAATATAAAATGAAAAAAAATTATTCTCCATTTGTAAAAGTAGCTTTATAATACTGTATTTAACTATTTTGTTGAAAATTCATTCCGTTAGGTAGAAAATTAATCTTCTTGGCTGAAAATTCATCTCTTTGTTTGAAAAATGAGCTATTTTTAAGTTAAATTTAACTGTTCCAGTTGAAACTTTAACTATTTTGTTGACATTTTTGTTTGTATGCACAAAATTATTTTTTACTGAAAATGTAACTATTCCAATTGAATATTCCATCATTTTAGTTAAAAGTTAATTTTTTTGGTTAAACATTAATTTGTTTAACTAAAACTTTAACTATTCAATTGTTCATTGAAAAATGATCTTTTTTAGTTGAAAATTCATTTTTTTTGTAGAAATTAATCTTCTTGGTTGATAATTTATCTTTTTTAGTTGGAAATTCACGTATTTTGTAGAAAATTTGTCCTGTTGGTAGAAATTAATCTTCTTGCTCGAAAATTAATCTTTTTGGTTGAAAACTCAACTATTCCATTTAAAGATTCATTATTTTAATTGGAAATTCGTTGGTTTAAAATTCAACTAATCCAGTAGAAGATTAATCATTTTAGTTCAAAATTCGTCAGTTTGGTTGAAAATTAATTTAAAAAAATTACAATTTAATTATTCCATTTTGGTTGAAAATTGATATTTTTCTTCAAGATCTTCTAACAATTTATATTTTTAGTTGAAAATTCAACTATTTGGTTAAAAATTGGTCTTTTTTATATACCTATATACCTGGAAAGCCTAGAAATTTGAGGGAATCTTTTCGAGGGCATGTTTATTTATTTTCTTAATTGCAATATAAAATTGAAACAAAAAATTATTCTTCATTTCTAAAAGTAGCTTTATATTACTGTATTTAACTATTTTGTTGAAAATTCTTTCTTTTTGGTAGAAAATTATTTTTCTTCTTTGAAAGTTTAACTATTTAGTTGAAAAATGGTCTTTTTTATATATCTTATGTACCTGAAAAAACCTAGAAATTCGGGGGAATCTTTTCGAGAGCGTCTTTATTTTATTTTTATTGCAATTAAAAAATTGAAGCAAAAAAAATGATTCTTCATTTCTAAAAGTAGCTTTATATTACTGCATTTAACTGTTTTGTTGAAAATTTGTTCTTTTTGGTAGAAAATTCTTCTTCTTTGAAAATGCATCTATTTTGTTGAACATTCATGTATTTTTTGGAAAATTCATCTTTTTGGAATCTTCTTGGTCGAAAATTCAAGTATTCCAGGTAAAGATTTATCATTTTAGTTGAAAATTCATCAGTTTAGTTGGGAATTATAATTTTTTTTCAACTGAAAATTTAACTATTCCATTTTTGGTTGAAACTTGATCTTTTTTAGTTGAAAATTCATGCATTTTGTTGAAAACTCGTCTTTTTGGTAGAAAATTAATCTTCTTGTTTAAAAATTCATTTTTTGTTGTTGAAAATTCAAGTATTCCATTTAAATATTAATCATTTTAGTTCACAATTCATCTCTTTGGTTGAAAATAAAACTACTTGATTAAGTAAAACTCTTTTGTCAAAAATTTATTTTTTTTTGTGTAAAAGCCATCTATTCCAGTTGAAGATTCATCATTTTAGTTGAAAGTTTATTATTTTGGTTGAAAATTGATATTTTCCTTCAAGATCTTCTAACAATTTATATTTTTAGTTAAAAATTGAACTATTTGGTTAAAAATTCGTCTTTTTTATATACCTTATATACCTGCAAAAACCTAGAAATTTGAGGGAATCTTTTCGAGAGCATGTTTATTTATTTTTTTTAATTGCAATATAAAATTGAAAAACAATGATCCTTCATTTCTAAAAGTAGCTTTATATTACTGTATTCATCTTTTTGGAAAGAAATTAATCTTCTTGTTATTTATAATTGTTAGTTATAATATATATAATCGTGTATAATGATGATGTCTGAGACATTTTAAAATGCTCTAAATTTTTTCAGTTTTCATCAATCCGACAAGGATACGAGTACACTGAATGTTTTTTATTTTCAATCACAAGATAGATTAACAACGAATTGCAAATTTTTTGTTCGTTAAAGGGCGAGAGACAAATGATTGAATTGGTGAACTGAAAAATCAATTGGATTGATTACTAATTTAATTAATTTAATAATTTTATTAATTCAATAATTTTACAATTATTGCTCGAAAATTATTTCAAAATTCCAAAATTTTCTACCAATTGAATTATTTCTCTCTTGACCTATAAAAAAAACGACATTTTTTGTATGGATTGACATTGTTTGTACAAACGATCGAAATTGGTGAAATGACATGAATTAACAATATTTCCAATTGCAGGGAACGTTGAAAACGAGTATCGTCTTAGAATCAGCTTTTCATCTCCTGCAGAGACCGAAGCTGAAGGAAACTCCATTGCTGCTTCTCCATTGCTGCTTTTCAACCTGACATTTACAAGCCTTTTCCCGTAGCAGTATTTTCTGGACGCAATCAACCTAACAACGCTCGTTCCTATTTAGAAAGTTTTATTGAGGATTTGAACGATTTACTGGCAAATGGTATAGACATTTCTGATCGACACTATGAATTACGTTTGAAGTGTTTTATCTGTGATACACCAGCGCGAGCATATTTCAAGGGCACTGTTTCTCGTACTGGGAGGTATGCCTGCGAAAGATGTACAGTGAGAGGAAGAAAAGGGAACGTCGGCTCTACTGTATATCCAACAATCCATTCTGAAAAACGAACAGATGAATCCTTCAGAGAAATGCGACAGAGGAAACATCAAAAGCCGCAGTCTCCTCTGCTCCGTATAAATCCACAAATAAATATGATATTTGCTTTCGTACTTGATTTCACGCACCTCTGTTTATTGGGAGTAATGAGAAGTTTGATGGAATGGTGGTTAACGGAGATTTGAACGTACATTTCGGTGTGAGAATGAAAGAAGAACTATCTCAAAAAATGGAGAGTTTGAAGAAGTTTGTTCCCGCAGAGTTTTAAAGGAAGACACGCTCAACAAAATTTCTCGCGAAGTGGAAAGCAACAGAATTTTGTTTTTTCTTACTATATTGTGGGCCTATTGTTTTGAAGAATGTATTGTCTCCACGATTATTTCAACACTTGCTGCTCTTCCACGTAGTTTGCCGGATTTTTTGTTGCGAAGAACTGTGTCACGTTTACAATCAACAGGCTAACACTTACCTGCGGATTTTTTTTGAAGCATTGCCTAGTTTTTATGGAGCTAGATCTCAAATGTTGAATTTGCATCACTTAATTCATTTGCCTGATGATGTCACAGAGATGGGTTGCAGCTTGTCTCGCATTACATCTTTTCCTTTCGAAAGCCTTTTAGGAAAGATGAAGAAGAAAATTCGGACTGCTTTGCGACCACCGGCTCAACTTTGCAGGAGGTTACACGTGAAGTATTTTGTAAAGAATAATAAAGCTGTTATGCCTCTTGGAATTAAGATTTTAAAAATTGTTGGTGATGAATATTCAAAAATAAGATATAAGGAATACATCATCACTACTAAATCACTTGACAACTTAGTAATGCTGAATAATGGAATGATTTTCAAAGTGGAAAATTTGTTCGGACCTACTTGATCGATGAGTATGGAAGAAAAAATCTTGAATAAGAAGAAATCAATTTTCACTTATCCACTTGAATCGAACCTACTCAACATGTGGGAACTAGAAGGACATATTCCTGTCAATAATGTAAAAACTTCTTCGATTAAGTTGATTATTAAAAAAATGGTTCAATTGCCAATGATAAACAGAATCCAAGATGATGTGCATATGTACGTAATGCCACTTCTCGATTAATTGAGAATATTTGGAAATTATTCGACATATTTCTGCCCAAACTTTCTGTAAAATATTTGTTATACCTATGTTTTGTATACCCATAATTCTATCTATTGTTATACTGTTTCATACCTATTTTATATAGATATGTTAGAAGTAATAAGTAATTGAAAAACAAAGAAAAATAAAGCGACTTTCCTTTCAGAAGAAATTTTTTTGAAACGATGAAACTTTGACTGTAAAACAATTGAAAGTTACAATGTGTCGATGAAACATTTTTAGTTGCTCACAACGCCCGCAATCTGTACGTGCCCTTATTGCCGTATGTCCAAAGGTTTAGAAGCTGTCAGCGACAAGATTCTGTAATAAAGTTTGTGTGCTATTAAATAGAACCATGGGTGATAAGGCGAGAGGAAGAAAAAAAGAAAGAGGGGAAAAAGGTAATATACATTTTTCTAGTTTCGGGTCATTTTCGATTGATAAAAATCAATTCAGGTTATGTTAATTGACATCCTCGCGGAAGTCATATAATTTTCGGACCAGAAAAATACGAGAAGATCTGTGAGGATATTTGAATTCCTTGAGGAAATCCTCGAGTCAGAAAATGAATCCTCGTAGAATTCCTCGAGAAATTTCAAAATCCTCACGGATGCCCTTGTGTTTTCCACATCCAAAAATAACACAAGGATTTTCTTGAGTATTTTTTGAATAGAGCTTCATTTCAGTATATCTGTATGAAGAAAATCATATGAAGATAAATTAAGGAAGTACCAGGTTGTACTCTTTATACAATCGAACAATGAAGATGATGAACAAACTACAGAGGACAATCAAGTTGATTTCGTTCCATGTCACTGGCTGAGAGAACATATCAAAATTTTGTATTTAACTAATTCTATTTTTTTCTCAGACTTTTTCATATCACTGTGAATGGATTTCCAAAGACTTAAGTATATCTAATTCTTAAAAATAAATTATTTAATGGCAAAAATCATTGAAATATCATTGAAAATTATTTAAAAATATAAAATTTCTTATAGAAAGATTGTTTGTTCTTTTCAAGATATAAAAATAAATTTTTAATCTTTCCCCTATTTTCCACTTTTTTAATCTCATTTTGCGCTGTGATCCCTGCAATTAATTAAATTAATTTGAAGGGATTTAAAAGCGTTTGAAATGTTTTAGGATAAAGAATTTTATGGAGTTTCGGAATATATGGAACGATTTTACAATGTGCTTGAAGTTCTGAATGTTCAGATGAACGAAATTTTTTACTAATAACTTTGTTAACCAGAAAAAGTGCTCAAATGTTTGTTGATTTATATTGGAAATAATTTATTATTGAAACAGAATTATAGTGCATATTTTAAATTGAAATTGGAACAATATTTGTGGGTGAAATAGAAATGGAGAAAAATATTTCGTTCATTTGAACGTTAGGAACTTCAGGTACATATTTTACAGGACCTTTCAGGTCTTATATTTTTAAAAATTTTACCGGATTTTATCAGACTTCCAAGGATTTTAAGGAATTTTAAAGCTCCTAGTGTATTTTAATACATTTTCCAGGATTTCAGAAAATATAATCATAGAATTTCACGTGCTTTGAATTTTTTTTATTCAATTGATAAAATGATCAAAGGATTTAAAATGTTTTAAGGTATTTTTTTTCTAATTCCTTGGCATTTTCAAGAGCTTTAGGACATTTTAAAAGATTACCAGAATTTTTTTATTTATTACAGTAGTTTGAAGGGATTTAAAAGACTTTGAAATATTTTAGGATATTTTAAATATTCCAAGGCATTTTCAAGAGATTTACACAATTTCAAGGGATTTCCAAGGGTTTTAATAATTTTAAGGAATTTCAATAATATAATGAATTTCAAAGAATTTTTCACAAGAAGTGAGGGATTTCGTAGGGATTCAAAGATTTGAAGAGATTTGCAAATATTTTTTGCAATTAATTTGGAATTCGCCCTGAATTCATACTAATTTATCCTGAATTCTTTTAAATTCTTTTGAATTCTTCGAAATTCACTAAATTCTACTCAATTCAATGGATTTTAAAAAAGCTTTGTTTAATTCATCTTGAAGTCTTTAAAACTCACCTTAAATTCTTAGGCACTTCATCAAATTCTTTTGAATTCTCTTTAGTTTTTCTAATCTCATTTTAAACCTACTCAATTCAATTAATTTTTGCACATTTTTTAATTGTTTTCAATTCATTTGATTGCTTTTTAAAATCAGCTTGATTTTTTATGAATTTCATCGAATTCTTCTCATTCCCCTTAAATTCCTCTAAATTCACTCAAATTTTACTGAAATCAATGGAATTTTTTGGATTTTAAACATTATTTCTAATTCATTTGAATTCTTTTTGGTTATAAATTAGTAGTGTTTCAAAGATTTGAAGAGATTTTAAATTATTTTTTGGTATTCACCCTGAATTTTTTTTAATTCTTTGGAATTTTCTATAAGTTTTTTAGTTCAACTGAATTCTTCTAAGTTTACTCAATTCTACTTAATTCAATGGATATTTTTCATTTAAAAAATGTTTTTATTCAATTAATCCTGAAATCTTTCAACATCTCCTTAATTCTTAGGCATGTCATTAAATTCTCTGGAATTCCTTCGAATTTTTTTAATTCAATTGATAAAATGATCAAAGGATTTGAAATACTTTAAGGTATTTTTTTTAATTCCTTGTCATTTTCAAGAGCTTTAGGACATTTTAAAAGATTAATATAATTTTTTTATTTATTTTAATAATTTGAAGGGATTTTAAAGATTTTAGAGTATTTGTAAAACTTCTAAGGCATTTCAAGAGCTTTTAATTTGAAACATTTTAGGATAATGCATTTTCTAGAATTTCAGAAGATATGGAAAGATTTTACAGAACCTATAAGATTTTAAGATATTTTTAAAAATTTTACAGAATTTATAAGATTTTCGAGGATTTCAATGACTGCAAGGGATTTTAAGTCTCTCAATGTATTTTAATCAATTTTCCAGGATTTCAGAAAATTCTCATCATATATCATATAATATCGCGGGATTTTATAATATGCGAGTGGATTTTAAGGAATTTATTCACGAGAAGTGAGGTATTTTCTAGAGTATCACATTTGAAGGGATTTGAAATTAGTATTTGGAATTCACTCTGAATTTTTAATTAATTTATCCTGATTTGTTTTAAATTCTTTGGAATTCTTTTGTTAAATTTTTAATTTTTTAATTCACTTGTATTCTTCTAATTTTACTCAATTCTTCTTAATCCAATAGATTTTTTTAGATTTTTTATTTAATTTGTCCTGAAGATCAATTGATAAAATGATTTAAAATATTTTAAGGTATTTTTTTTAATTTTCAAGAGCTTTATAAAATTTCAAGGGATTTCCAAGGATTTTAATAATTTTAAGGAATTTCAATATTATAATGAATTTCAAAGAATTTTTCACAAGAAGTGATTCCTGAATTCTTTTAAATTCTTTTAAATTCTTCGAAATTCACTACATTCTACTCAATTCAATGAATTTTTAAAAAGTTTTTGTTTAATTCATCTTGAAGTCTTCAAAACTCACCTTAAATTCTTAGGCACTTCATCAAATTCTTTTGAATTCTCTTTAGTTTTTCTAATCTCATTTTAAACATTCTGTTTTATCCATTTTGGAAATCGTTTGAAATTTTACATTTTTTTTAATATTATCTTAAAATTAATTTTTTAAAATACAAAATCCACTCAAATTATCCCATGAATTATGAGACATATTTTTTATTATCGTGAAACCTTTAAAACAATTTTTTCTTAAAATTTTGTATAAATTTTGCGATCCTGCTAATGGACAGATTTTTCTTGAAAATCTTTCCCATTCTTTTTCGAAAGTTTAGAAAATAATTTAAAATCTTTTAAAACGTTAGTCAATTTTTCTTAAACATTTTTTTATTTTCTCGAAGTCTTTTAAAC